>JAIPRK010000609.1:76913-165516 GCA_025469195.1 Chaitophorus viminalis
ATCCATATAGACATTATACGCATATTTATTTATTTAAATGGTTAAACGGGCGAATAACCCGATTACATGTTACGTGGAGAAAGAACGTACAGTGATTCAGATAATGGTCGGAAACAAAATATGGAAACAACAATCAGAATATTATACGCAGTGGCGTGCCGAGGCAAAACATATTTTTCGCCCTATCTTATATAAATTATTAGACTCGTCGACCTTTGTCATTAAAAATTCCTGTTACCAAATTTATGTCATGTATCATGGACGCCCCCAAAAAATTTCACGCCCCAGGCAACTGCCTCTGTTGCCCCTGCGGTAACTACGCCACTGATTATACGCGTATACGCGTTATAAATACTAAGCGCATGTTGTTATAAAATAAGTACAGAGATCCGAACGGAAAAATATCGTCAGAGAGTGGACGCGACGATGCGACCTAAAGCGGGTCCGACGTAAATGTTTCATTATACGCACTAGGTATTTGTTAACAATTATTATTATTTACCAGCACGCGCGTTGTAACGGAATGAAAACGTGCACAAAGCCAGGGGGATGATATTATTATTGCGACCACCGCAGACGACGACGTTATCGAAACGCCAGCCTCTTCACGGAGAAAAACTGCGCGCACGTCTTCGGTTGGCGGCGATTATCAGCGACCCGTGCCGTTCGTTTCAGCACGATTTTTGTAAAGCTATTTTTTTTTCTTTTCTCTCCAATCCGATAGCGTGTTATAATATAAACACACCGTGCTCCAGGTGTTGTACGACGTATAATACGTGTGCAATGTGTACACATACTATACGCGGACAGGTATAATACGTACGTATATGCGTGTGTGTCTATAAGGCTCGCGTCGAGGACTTGGGATCGAGATGATCCATTGATCACATATTAATAAAACATATACATAATATTATTATGTTGCATCACGCGTCGTCGGGCTCGTGCATTCGCCGCGATACTTCCCGGGCAGCCCGAAAACCAGTTCTCCTCTCGACTTTATGATATTATATTATATTTTAAGAGTAATCACTTACACGTTCCACCGGCCGCCGAACGTTTTATTATACGATTATTTTTTTTTATCCTCATTAAGAGGCGACAGCGGCGGCGTATCGAAACGAACAATATGTTGCAGCGCGCGCTCGTACTTGTTCCGAATTTCGAGTGCGGCGTACTCGCTAATTGTCCCGGGGCTGCAGCGTTCTAATAATAATAATAATAATAATAATAATAATAATAATAGTATAATATATATTTCACAAGATGAAGAGCACAAACTGGTTGTGTCTGCGTGTGCCGCGCGTGCACGTACATCATATTATAGACGCGCAGCACGGACGAAATCGCTTCGTAATGGTATATGGTTTTTTATTTTTCGACGATTTTTATTATCGGCCGTCACCAGGACAACACGGCGCGTATAGATATATTGCAACGAGTGGGCGGTCATCCATCGATACTATAATATTATACGTTTCAAATGTAACCGATCGCACATTTTCTTCTCTCTCTCTCTCTCTCTCTCTCTCTATTTCTGCGTCCAATAAGGTTGCTACTGTGTCTGATTTTATTTAAACGTCAGACGTACAGTAGTTGTAGTAACTATTTGTATTGTACCGGGTGCTAGCTTTTTTTTGTTGTAGGTAATCGAGACACCGAGGGGCCGTTATTCGCATTACTGGGAAAGCAAATAAGATACAATTATGTATACTTTTATATCTATCAAGCTATACCTATGCGGCCAGAAAGGTAACAATATTCACAATCCCTCCTTTAAATGATTGTTAATAAAATATAGTTTCACACGAAAAGTCTAAAATGAAGTAATATTGTATTATTCAATTTACGCGATGACCATGTCTAGTAGAGTAGCGAGGAGGTCCGGGGACGTTTAGCTGTCGAGTTGATGTTATTTTATTTCATGTATCTATTGCATGATTTGCAGTTTTGTGATGTCCATGAAGTTGACTGCCCGAACTTGATCACTGAAATCTAAATTTGGTACTTAAGTAGTAAGTCATTAGTAAATATTTAAAAGCCAAATTTCATTATTAGTAAGTCAACCCCTACTCAATTATCCCAAAAAGTTTGATAGCCGAACCATTTTCGATATTTAAAGTTTTTTTGGGACCAATATTAAGTTGGTAATTAGTAAGTATTAGTAGACTTTAAAAAATAACTTGAGAATGCCTTGGGTATACTCTCAGGGGAGACCTCAAGAAGGTGTCACCTTCTTCGTCACACTAATTCAGGCTGATGTATACCTACAAGGTGCATTTACAGGGAAATTTTATGGGTTCAAACCCTCCCCGATATTTTAAGAAAATGTATATTTATGTTTTTATACACGCATTGAACGACCAGTAGATTTGATTCATGTACTATATAATAAGATTGGTAACTACTAACTATAATACAAATTAATTGCTTGTCCGTGTTTATTAATTGTTAATACTTGTTGTACAATCGTAGTCCTCAATAGAATGTTAAAATCCCTATAAAAATTATTTTCTGTGTATGTATACTTGATAAGCTATATAGTGCGGCACTGTTTACGTTGAAGCTTTCGCTCTTCGTTTTCGATTCGGTATCATCTACATACTCCGCATGCAGTTTGTTGTCATCTTCCTCGACGATGCTTTTCACTTGCCAGTATCCTTCTGAAAACGCTATAATAGGTGTCTCTACACCATTCCATAATCTGTACCTGTAGTCTCAGTCTGTACACCACCTATAACAATGTATTTAATATCATGTCGTACGAAAAAAAAAAGAGACGTGTAAAGAGAGCGTGCCAGAGATTTATGTACCAATACGGTTGAAAGAAACAAACGATACGTCTCTCTTGAACATGATGGCCATCACCAAAGACAGGAATGCACCGCAGGTAGCTCATATTATTTTATCGGACGGCTGACTTGTGAAAACGTCAACAGCAGCGGTCGTTAAACGATTAGGTCTCCTTTCCCAGGTGGCGTGTTATTTTTACAGAAACCACGACCGACAGTTGCATTTGTCATCGGGTCGAAACGATTAATTATTTATTGTGCGGGCGCGGGACGAACACTGTTCTTCTTACTGTAGTTTTCAACTTGGACGTAATTATTATTATGTGAAAAATGCACCGTGTACACAGAAACGCATAAATAAAATTCGCACATAACGTCGAATTTGAAAGTGATTGTAGATCCCAATCGAGTTGAGATGCGGTTCGTTAAATAAATAAGTATACATATAATATAAAACGTATGTATATTGTATACGTATAATATATTAGTATTATGACGTTACGCGTCGTGCCAATAAAATAAAAACTGCCGTTTTAACGAACAGAAAGTCGGTTAATGTTTAATTAAACGCGTTGTATAACGCAGGAATCGAAGTGTTATATTTCAATATCACTTAGTGTTGTACACGCTGACGATGGTTATGAACTATATACTATATTGTATGCATCAATTATTATGACGGTATAGATTTATCTTCGAAATCACGTCAAGAATTTACTGATAAAAGCGTGTTCTTGTATAGAAGGTGGTGTAATATTATTGTACATTTAATGTTTTGCGTGCAATCGTAGTTTTCAATAAGTGTTAAACTATACGTAGTGAAAACAAATTAATTATCAGCTGATATAAGTATACGTCTTACTAAAGGTAAACTGGTCAATAAACAATATGTTCGTACAATATTATATATTAGATATTATATTATAATGTTCATAACGTGTGCTGTAAACACTGCTATGTTAATGAAATATGTTTATAATTATTATTTTGTGCTTATAAAATCACAAAAACTGAAAACATAGAAATTAAATGCGATTTAATAGAAATTGTTTTTAAACTATTATAGTTTTCATGAGTGCGATAAAAGCTTCTGCTGCTCATCTTCTCATTTGCTCATCCATTTAAGTACTTTAAAATAAACTAATTTAGTAATTTTTAAACCATTTTTTCTTGATCCTATGGAGATCTATAAAAATTCTTGATTAAGATGAAAATAAAAATATGAAACAAATACATAACATAAACACTAGTGTAGAGAGCAAGGTCGAATCTAGTATACATTTTACTTTTACCTAAGGTAAAATATAATACAAGCACCCTATTATAATTCAGCCCACTCTATTATGCCACTGTTAGTTAATTATGTAACAGCTAATCTCTAAAAGAAAAAGAAATGGGCAGAGAAAAATAATTGTAGATACATTAGGAAAAATGTGTATTAAATAGTAAATATAATATAAAACCTTAAAATAAAAAATTGTTGTTTGACTTATTAGTTATTACCTAATGTATGAAAATAAATTTTAGTAAATTAACTATTGATTATAATTATTTTAGTTATAAGTACAGTACATATAACGAACCACCATTAAATTTTGATTTTTCCTTTGATTTCTTATTTTGTAATCTGTAGTATGCAAGTACCTATGCTACTAGTATTTAGCAATACAGTGTATTCCGATAAATTAGTTTAATACTCAATTACTGTATGGAAAATGGAGGTATTCATAGCCGAAATCAAATGAAAATTGTAAATTGTACTATAATAATCATTATATAATCAATGTATTATATTATTATAACATCAAAAATGTTAATATATCCACTTATTATTTGTTATTTTGGCGCTCCTTGAGTCTCTACTTGCAAGATTTCCGGGGCAAGTGCCACCCCTTAGATCCGGTTATGGTCAAGGAATTGTAAACTACTTTTTGAAACCTTACATACTCTGTTACTCCACGATATTTGTCGCTGATGTACACGAACACTGGTGTAAATATTGTTACAAATATTTATAATTCATATAAAAACAAATAAGATTAATTGCACTGTTAGGCGTTAGACAATTAAAACAATCCACTGTTACTTAATAATACTGAAAAAAATCAAACTAGAAATTTTCAGTTGTGTGTTCAAAACTACAAAATAAATTAAAAATTATTTGTAGACGAATATTCTAACGACTGGACACAATTAATAACTAACTGATAAGCATATTGAATTATGCTTCATTGATAGACATATGCATTTGAAAATATAATGGTTTGAAAACATTCGTGAAGGTAAAAAATACTTTTGTTCGAAATCTTTTGGTTTTTTTTTTTTGAAAATAGACTTTGAGTATTAACATAAATATTTCAAACAGATTTTAACTATAATAAAAATTAATGGTTATTGTATTACATTTTTTTCTGCGATTATTATATAACAATATATAATAGATATAATGGTCTTATAATTTCATTACTTTTTCGTGAAAACAATGAAATGCTGGAGTTAAGTATCTATATGAATTATGCTACAAAATAATGATATTGAATATTATGTTATTTGCTTTAAAGTAATTTCAACAACATATCAGCATTTATGAACATACATTTAAATTTAAAGAATCTAATTGTATTCATCATTAGTTGATTTATTCTTTTTGTAACATGCACCAAAGTGAAAATTGTGTTATATTAGATTAAAATGCATGACATTCCATTAAATAACTAATGAAAAAATAGTTCTCAATGTGGTTATTTAATTTTATACCTAACTGTGAGTGTTTTTTTAAGTTCCATAATATTAAGTCACGTCAACTAATTATTATTTAGAAATACTGTTGTTAAAAAATGAATTTGTTAATTAATACGTATAGGTATATTATACATTGTAGAATCAAATGATTTATAATTATCATAATTCGAAGAGCAACTATAAATATATTGCAAATATAATAACAATGGACCATCGTAAAATGCGTTTCGTTAAAATCGACTACGCCCGTAGTCAACCGTCAATGAATATTAATTTAAAAAAAAATAGAAAATATTTCCGGCCACAGGTAGTAAATATTATATTATATTTTATATAATATGAAGTATTATTTCGAAGTAAACAAGTGTGACAGACGACAGTATATTACATATTTTATGCCATGCGACAATGTTCGATTTTATAGATACTTATTTAGCTATTTATACACCACGGCGTGTTATACAGTTCTTGACTTTCTCGTATTGAAAAATATGTTTACGGTGTCCGGATTACCACGCTGTATTGTAAAAGCAGCAAACGAAACGTTTAAGATATAATATACGTGTAGGTATCGCGGAGGCAGTGGCACTGAGCTTCTTATTAAATTTACAATCGCAATTCCTGATGACAATTATTTAATTAACCGTGGTGTGCAATCTAGAAATAATTAAGTTTTCACGTTCCTCTCAGTTCTGAGAATCATGTAATTAAAATGGCGAAATACCGCTTGCCAAAGGCCTACGCCGAACTACGGTCAGTTTTGATTTTAATTTCCATCCAGTTACCAAGTTAAAACATTGTGTATATTATTTAATAATAATGTTCCTAATCTGTTGTATCGAAGTGAAGTACGGGTTAATTATTTACGAAATTCACTGTACCTATACTCCTTAAAGTGGGTGTAGATTATTAATAAAGAAAAATATTAATAATAAATGAGCCCATCAGATGCTAAAATAAAATTTCACAATTACGCATCATTTATATATTCATACTACACAACTCAGGGGCTGTGCGGAAGTGTTTATTTGAAACTTGTTAAGTAATTCCAACTTCCAATTACCTTCTATATACTATATGGCCATATGGGTCTACGTCATTCATTTATAGTTACATTCATAAATAAAGATCGAAAAAAAGAGGTAATAACTATTTTATAGATAAATCATTTTTTAAAGAAACAAAATAATTTTAATACGCACACTTACCATGCTACAAACACAACGTGCATAGATAATATAATTGTATATTTTAAAGCTTCTTCGATAATATACATTATAGTATTCAGTGCCATTCTGGGGTGGCATCTGTCGACGTAATGTATCCATTTATTATTGTCATGTCTAGTCCAGTCGTGCGGGGTTTCGGATTCGTTACTCGGCTAATATTTCGAATGACGCCGAAGAGTATTATAATAATATGTATATACGTAGTTATCTGGTTTTCCCGTACTGATCCCGCGCGTTTTTCGAATTGTAAATCGATTGCGAAATATGATTTTAAACAATAGCCGATTCAAATATTCAATACCCGTCGACGGTTACGTCACCTAATACAATTACACGCGTAAACGTCTCGATACTGAGTGAGTAATCCGCACTTATAGGTGCATTACGTCTGAGATAATATTTTAGCGCATGTTGACGACGAGAAAGGATCACAATAGTTTCACTATCTAAAATATTAAGACGTACACGCGTAACGCGGTGAACTGTTCCGCCATGCGTGTGCGTTCGATGATCGAAAAAAAAAATTAAAACGCTCCGATCTAGACGAGAATAATATAATTTTATTGTTGATCACTATAGCCCACGAGAGGACACATGCACTCACGTAGAGTCATTAATACGCCTAGCATCGCCTATCCTTTCGTGTCCTATCCCGCAAAATATTCTTATACATTAAACACTTATCAAATCATAGTAATTTTTATTGATTATTAACAGTTAGGTAATGCCTAAAACGTTTATTTGACAAACTTCTATGATGATTTTGTCGTTTATGCCAATACCATGGTCTTTGCACCAACGCTGCTAGGTAGTTGATTAATCCGTTCTAACTCTGCCACACAGATCTTGGTAAACGAACAAACACTTTAGTTACACCGTACATGAGCTCACGTACTTGTTCAAAATTTGGAATACGAAAATTGCAACATCAAAACCGCTAACGGGCCGATGCAGGATTTATATGGTTAAAAAATAATAAAGATGACCCGCTCATGTTGAATCGTATATAAAAATTTCATATTCGCTTAGAATGCGTATAATATTATGCATGTATATATATACATATATAGAATTCGCGTTCGGAACGTTTAATGTGAATATAATACTGTGATTGGACGAAGCAGATAACAATTATAATAACGTTCAATTTGGTAATATTATTCAAGGCCCATAAGAACTGTTTTAAATGAACATAATAGTATTAAAGCATATTATCATAAATCGGGCTGTAATACATTACATGACCTATTGCACTATTGACGTTTTTGTGGAACAAATTATAGAGCACGTGGATTGTTGGACCGAAAATTTATCATAAACGTATTGTTTTTTAATCACCGTTATTTAAAAAGTACATACATAGTCGTAGCGCGTGTACATGCATTTGTCTTTTTCCCATATTTAGCATCGACGTTCTATTGAAAATAACAGTGCAAAAGGGTGCGTATTTTTTTGTGTTTAACATAAGAATCGGACAGAGAAAATGAAAAATAAACACGATCACTACACCACAGTTTGTAACATACGTGGTTTGAATATTGCGCTTTGCAGTCGTAAATAAAATATATAGAACGTGCACATAATATAGCCTCAAATTGATTTATAGGTTGAAATGAGTTTTGAGTTTTACATATATTATTATGGGTACGTGTTGAAATGTGCTTGATTCGTAAGAAGATAAAAATGTAAAAAAAAAACCTTCGGTTCGTGGAGAATGGTAATGATTGAAGATCGATTACAAATGTATAATCTTTGAGCATTAATTAATGTTAATTTTTTTCATGTCACGGCAAAACATCCTTATTAAGTTGACATGAGAAATACGCATTTCTGTACCAAAAACCTATTTTAACCTTAGGGACTAATCTGGTAGCGCACGTTATTAATAATAATATTTATATTTGTACGACTATACATTACATTGAAAATATTCTCTTGATTGATATAATAATCGAGATTCGAGGGCTAAGTGTTTCGAAGGTAACGTTCAAAGTGAACCCATTTATCTCTAATATACATCATCTAACGTGTTCATATGCACAATCATAATCGTGGGACATAGCGTTTTCATCACTAGAGGGGTTTAATAAATTGTGTTTTCTCACATGAATTCGATTTGATTTCAAACCATACGTACGATGACATCATAAACTCACGATGGACTCGAGCACATTATATACGATTATTACGTACATAATGTACTGCACGCGTTCAACTTTTTCCTTAAACGTTATAACGCTTGTGATAATAATACTGTGTAATAATAATTGCTGTCTTGTATTGATCACGATCACTGTGCCGGAACAATGAGTAATCCTGAAATGTTTGATTAATGATATCGTGTCCAACACGGGAAATATCAATTGAAGTATTTGTATACACCAGCTCATCAAGTCAAAGAGTATATAATTGTCGACAATTAATTTTACGACCAGCGACTTTTGACTAACTGACCTCAAGTATGCCGTGGTGGAACGCAATGACTGCAGTTCTTCGTTTATCGAATTGATATACTGGTATACTGCTGCAGTATACATACTTATATTATTATAAATTATGTATAATGAATGTCAAAGCATCATTTGTTCATTAGTAAAAAATATTAATAACGGAAAACACGAATGGATCATCGCTGAAAAAATGTCCCACACGTAATTTTGGCCGATTATCGTTGTTATCAATTAATAATTGCTAATAATCACATTAATACCCGGATTTATATAATTTTTAATTTAAAATATATGTGGTTAAAGTAAGAGTGATAATGTTGCGAAATTAGGTTTTAGGTTTATAATACAAAGCACTAGAACGCCAACCACAGTGCCGAGGTTACGACATAATTAGACACGTTACCGGTAGTTTTGCCATCTCATTTTGGGGCGCACAGCCTCATCCCTTCGGAGAGCGGTTCCTTACCACCATTACCCGATTCAGGGCGACAGACTGTTGAGTTGATTTTTCAGTTGATTTAACGGTTATTTTATAGAAGAGTTGGGACATTGATGTAATAGTTAATGATTATTCGATAATAATGATGAACGGCAAAGTAATATCATGGGCCGCAAGACATTTTTTCTAAGCGACGATATTATGTGTTTGTCGAAAACTCGTTCGTATTAAATTTGCGTAAGTATATGAATAATTGGGCATTTTTTTTTATCTAGAGATAAATTGTTGGCAGAAGAAACTGCACCTTTTTGCACATTTTACGTTGCTACGTACACGTCTATCTTTTATTATTTTGCGTGCGTGTTATGTACGCACACTACTCGGGTGTGGTCTATAATCTATGCGCTGCGTCGGTCGGCTAGATGATAGATTGGCATGGGCGCACGTTATATTATGCGTCGAAAAGTCAAAACGACGTTCCTAGGAATTATATTTTTCACTTGACCGATAGAAAATAATAACAATTAGCCTATGACGAATATGTTATTCGCGAGCTTAATTGAAAACGATACGTGGTATATAAATTATATATAATTATATTATTAACATTACATATTATTATGTAGTGCTGTTATACAGAGTACAATCACCTATCACTAATTAAATGTAATGATTGACTACCTACAACTATAATACCTGGAGCTGATACAACATGTTCTTTCGGAAATCGGTTATCGGTTACTTTTACCGAATGTGCATGGGTACTGCATTTTATATCGATGACATATCCACGAGACATAACAATGCGCATTAGTGCATCACCGTTTATACATTACGAGGAAGATATTTTTTTTCGGACGAGCGTCATCGTTTTATATGATTATAATAATTTGTTATTTCTACACGGAAAGTATAGTATACGTATATTATATTCTATTTATTTCAAGTGTGTGACAGAGTGGGAGATAATCGTTTTAACGGGTCTAGTGCGGTCATTTGAAATCCAAACCGATTCGTGTGGTTACATGGAGATTAATTACAGGCCTTTTGGGTATTTCGATCGCGTCCATCGATCGAATATGCGACGGCGTAGAATAATGTATTATATGTGTTCTCTGTGATACGGACCGTCATCGCTCATTGATGTACAAACGATTTAATCATAATAATATTACATAACTTTTTAACCGGTTTCTTGAATGCGTTTCTACGAAATCGGATGTCTTTTAAATAGAATTGAATTAAATTTTTCGAATAAATATCAGTGTGAATCTTATACATATCAAATACAATCAAATATATATATACATCAAATCATAACCATTATACCAACAAACTGTATAGAAAATGACAGAAAAGAAAACGAAGAAAACAAAACCGATAACAAAACAAAAAATCTGTAAAATAATAATAACACGATTACCATGGTCGATAAAGTAAATAATTAAATCACCATATGTGCAACACTTGTAGTCGCGTCATTTCAATCGAGCTTAATACATAGCTATGATTTTGGATTCATATTAACCACCTCATATTGGGTTAAAAAGTTACGTATAACTAAAACCAAATTATAATTTAACTAGTTGTCAAACATCATACATATATAATGCTTTATATTGGTAAAACTGAAAACGATTTTAAGGATTTTCACGTGTATTTTTATTTATTGATAAACTTTATGCTAATCATTTAAATTTGATAGATTTGAGTAGGTGAAAAAATTTAATTTTCTAATAACATAAATTGCACTTTTCGCATTAAAGCACATTGGAATTCGACGAGAATCGTATCTCAGCGGTTGCCGGCTGCAAACTTAAAGCCTCCCACTCGTGACTCGTATACATCAGCTGCTAATGAAGTCACCGGGGATTCGTTTTCGAGGAATCGATTTTCTAAAACGTTTTCTATGCAAAAATATAATAACACTAATAAATAATAATAATAATAATAATAATAATATTCTGTATAGCAGCGCTTGCGTGTGCCTCCAGAAACGTTTAACACGTGTTTACTTTCTGTTTTGTTTAATTTTTCTTTCTTAAACTTTTTTACCGAACACCGATGTGGCGCCGAGCCTCGACGAGATGAGGAGTGACTTGCGCGCACATTATACCGATGTTATCATGACGGACGAATTGTCGCGGGAATTGCGCGGGCCGCATTATCCACGGCCGAGACGATCCTTTAGCACGCGCTACCTTGCAAGCAATGTAGCGTGTACGTGTGTATCGCAAAAAAAAAAAAAAACGGCCGGGTGTCATCATCCGCATGCTGCAGCATCATCACGCGTCGACCGCGGGCGGAACTGGGTCACAATAATAATATAACCGCGATACGAGTGCTATACGTCAACTTCATCAGTATTTATGGGTACACATAGTGTTATAATATTATTATACATGCGTGGTGTGCTGTATCTTAAATTGATCAATCGCGCGGATGATCAAGGCGTAATATTATTGTGAATTAATATGTATACGCGCACATATGAATCCACTGCCGCCACCACGGTACGTATGCCGTCCTACACCTGTCACACACACACACACACACACACACACACACACACACGCATTTATACACGGCAGCCGTTCTAATTAGTCTTTGGCCGTCGCGTCGTCGTGACGGCGGCACGTCATAAAAAATAATCATAATAATAATAATAATCGTACTAAAAATTACGTTACAGGTGTATACTCTCTTCTCTGCAGGTAGAAAATCGGATTGGCCAAAGGGCGTCGCCGGAAAGGGGGCTAAGGGAAGGGGGACGGCCGCTGCTAACACCTCCTTCACGCGCGTTCCTTACCCGTTGTCCGGCGCATCGTCCTGGCGGCGCATCGTCGTATATATAGACGTCGGGTACCGATCCATCGTCAGTTCAGTTACCGTCGCCGATCATCGACCATTTTCACAGACATTTCAAACATCATTGCACTATACACTGTATACTTCTGCACTGTTCAACTGCCATAACAAGCATCGCACGCCGACAACATGAAGACGGTAAGTTTAACCACTTGCCTATCCGCGAATGACACGATTGTACGACGACGTGTTTTCACAGCTCCCGCGGTGCATCGAAATCCTGCGCGGTCCTTGCACCTGTCTTCGCGGTCCCTGCACCAAGCCAAGCCATTTCGGTTGCGATCCGACGCTTTCGGTTGTCGCATAAACGCCCACCGTTATCCTATTCCGTTTTACCTAGCGACTTTCGCAGCTATTTCTTGACCTAACCGACGTACTGTTCAAAATGTACAACGTAGCGTTCATCTCGTAAAGTTTGGATGTAGTATGTATTTAGCTATACGTTTCAAGTTTTACTGCTTTTTAAGGATTTCATCGCTTCGAAGTTCCATGCATGTCCATAATATTCTTAAGAACAATATACTTAGCCACACGTTTCGAAACTTCCGTTTTCCACGTGCAATATTACGTTATTTACCTATATATCAATAAAATATGAGTTTCATTCGAGTTGTCTAAAAAAGCTCAATAATATGTTTGTTCAGTTTGTTGTGATATGCGCCGCGTAAACACTTTCAGTCTTTATATTATTTATCATTTTTTCACGGTATCCTGCAGCAGGAATGAAAATGGAAAAGTTTTAGTCTTTTCTGTGCATGAACCATTTGCAACGGTTGTATGGTGTCAGATTAGGTGTTTTGAACACATATATTTTTAACGTTTAAAGCTTAAAATATATTATATTTATTATTGTTGAGATTTTAATACAATTTCATTTCAGGTAATTGTTCATGTTCATTTACATTTTACATTTTTTAAAAGTATTTTTATTTTATGAATATCATTCTGGGAAATTTTGAAAAATTTATTGTTATTATTGACTATAACTAAAAATATAAAAGATTATTTTTTATTTGTTGAGTTGTACGTACCAGTAAATTTATTGCTAATGTTAAATAAAATCATAAAAAATGTATAGATATTAATTTAATGATAAATTAACATACACCTATAAATATAACTTATAATCGATCGACAAGGAACTTTATCATTACTATGGATTTTTAGACATAAGCATTTCAGTTTCATTTATTTTACCAGAACTATAAAAATTAATTGATAAAATATTTTTATATTTTCTTAAGAGAAACATGTACTTATTAATATTATATACAATAGAAGTTGATCACTTTTTACTCCATTATTTTAAACTAGTATCTATTAAAGTTTAAATAAAACATATTACTATTGTTATACATTTACACAAAAACATTGATCTTATATATAACTTCAAAATATTATTTGAATATTAACATTTTACTATAACTCTTTTTGGTTAATTTATATCATTTCTGCTTTTTAATGTCAAACTACTATACGTGAATTCCATTAATGGTAAATATTGTGAATAATTTATTGGAATATTACATTCTTTATTTTATTTGTGTTTTCATACATTATTAAAAAATGAATCGCATTTAAAATACATTAACGATATCTGTATGGTATTTGACATTGAGACGTATTCGTACGTGTATACTATATTATGTCTGGTACTTATAACCTTTTGAGACGCAGGTTACATTTGTCATTAGACAGATACATTCAATTAGTACAATATTACACAAGTGAAATTGTTATCAAAAATGTACTTATAATGATTTCTTTTTAATGTTGAATATTGCTGAAACAACAGTCTGTACGAAATTTAAGAATTTTATTTCAAACATTTTTTCTTTATAATATTTAGTCAATTGTATAACTCGTACAAGGGTTGTTACTTGTTCAAATACAAATAATAAAAACATATACGCATAACGTAACATTATTTACCTATATTTTTTTTTTTAAAAAAAACAAGCTATTTTTAACCCAATATATTTTTACTGGTGATACCTATTTTGATTCATTTAATAATAATGAAAGCTTCAACTAATTCATTAATAGTCAATACTATACATTTTTAAATCAAAACTGTATTAAGTCGATATCTGCGACCTTTGTATTACTTTTTTGTTTTAGTCGTCAGAATCATTAGTAATAATACATAAAACAATAGTTTTTTTTTTGGGGAAGGTATAGGTACTTGTACATATCTTTATATTAATATCAAATCACGAGTATAGAATCCTTTTTTATTTATCGGTGCTCGTTGTCTGCTTAAGTATACATAATAGAATTTCAAGAGATAATAACATATATCACCTGTAGGCTGTAGTTAATCATCCTTGCAAGCTGATGTTGATTTTACAACACCAATGAAAAAGTTTAATATATTTAATAATATACAGTAGCTCAATACAGTTAACAACTTGAAACTTTAAAAGTCTATGTGCACATCGTTTTAAAATAATAATATTAAACTGCTATAGAAAATCTATTAGTTATCTAAAATGCTGAATTCGTTTGCACTTCTTATATTAAAGTAATTAAAACTCAAATATAGAAAAATATTTTAGTTTATATAAATCATTACATTTAAAAATGGTTTTCAAGTAAAATGCATGATTTATTTTTCATGGAATTACATTTTCAGCAAATATTAAGTTTATTATTATTTTGTTTTTTGAAAAGAATGTTTAAGATATATATGTATTAATTTATATCGAAAATAATTATTTTTCAGTTTTTATTTATTGCACTTGTCGCTTATGTGGCAGCTCATCCTCAAGGCTATGATTCCGACACTTCTTCAGGTTATGGCTCTCCAACTACACCATCATCACTTTCTTCGCCTTACCAAGGAAATGTTGGTGGTTACCAAAAACCTGCATTAGATGTTTCAGCTTATTCGTCCGGAGCTCCGGCAGGTTACCAAGCAAGTGGAGCCGCTGGCTACCAAGCCGGTGGAGCCACTGGATACCAAGCCAGCGGAGCTGGTGGATATCAATCCACTTCTGGATCGTACCAACAATCAACTTTAGCTCCTGCCTACAAAACTAATACGTTCTCTGGTTACCAATCAGGCGCAGGGTCAGGCGCACAGTCCAGTTACCAATCTGGTGCTTCTGCTGCTTATCAGTCTACTCCAGCAAGTTCTCAGTACTCAAAAGCTCCACTATCCGGTTACCAATCTGGTGCTGGATCTTATCAATCAGCTTCGCCTTCACAACTATACTCTCAAGCTGGACAAGCTAGTTATCAACCCAGCGCTGCTGTTCCTTTTTACCAATCAACTCCTGCTTCGTTAAACACAAAACCCAGTTACCAATCTACGTCCTACAGTTCTAAGTCGACCGCTGCCCCTGCTGCATACCAACAAGCTGCATCATCACCACAGTACCAACCACAAGGCTCTCCGTCGTCCTATGGTCAACGCGCCCGCCCAAAGCCCATTTCTTCTACGTTGTATCAAAAACCTGGATCTGAATATGAAACTTCTAAAGTATCTGGCTCTGCCGATGATTATAGCCCAGCAAGCAATGCCTTCAGCTCATTCGCTCCAGGCAACATTGCTGGACCCGTAGAAGTTATCCCTATTCTGTCACAGTCCAACCAACCAAATCTTGGAGATGGTTCTTATTCATACAGGTATATTAATGTTTGATTGATAAATTGTACTTATTGGTTAACATTAATTTGCAATTTACACATTTTCAGCTACGAAACTGGCAACGGTATTTCGGTCTCTGAATATGGTCAACTTAAGCCAGGTGGCCCAGAAGGAATCCAAACAGTTTCTGGGTCCTTCAGTTACCCGGGAGAAGATGGAAAGCTTATCACCGTAACTTATACTGCCGATGAAAATGGATTCGTCCCTAAGGGTAGTCATCTCCCAACACCTCCACCAATTCCAGCTGAAATCCTTCAGTCGTTAGAACAGAATGCCGCAGAAGAAGCCGCGCAACAAGCATACCAACAGCAACAGGCAGCTTATGGGCAAAACGGTGCTTCAACTTCATATGGACAAGAATCAGGTGCCTATGGTCAGTCATCTACCGCTGGATCCTATGCACAGACTTCTGCTCCTGGATCTTATGGACAGACGTCTGCTCCTGGATCCTACGGACAGACATCTGCGCCTGGATCTTACGGACAGACCTCTGCCCCTGGATCTTTCGGACAGACTTCTGCTCCAGGATCTTACGGACAGACATCTGTTTCTAGTTCCTACGGAAAATCCTCTACTTCTGCATCGAAACCACAGAGTTACCAAAAGCCACAGGGACTTTCTGGATACGGAGGTGAATCCAACGAAAAGTCTTCTAGGGCGTATGGTCAAGCACCCGGTGGACCGTCTTACGGACAAGCTCCAGCTGCCAACCCATCGTACAAATCGCAACAAGGTTACCAGGGCCAAAGCGCATCGGCTTACAAAAAGTCCCCAAGCGCTTCAAGCTATTAAAAACAGTTATCGATCCAATAATTTAAAATTGAATAATTTATAATATTATTTTCATACAGTTTGTATTGTCACAGTAAAATATATTTATATTTTTTTATAAACAACGCCTTGTATGTATGACACACAATTTACACGTCCGCCTTTCTTTTAACGCCGCACGCACCTGTGTGTCTACAAATCATCTATACAGTATTATTTGTTCGTATATTGATCCAATTGCACCTTGACTTATGTAATCGTGTATAAATTAACTCGAGTACAAAATCGTCCACGGCCATGAGCGCACCTGCATACCTATGTTAAGTAGAAAAAAATAAGTGTCATCATATAATAAGTGACAATCCCAGGACATCAGATGATAATCGTTACCATTTCGGTCGCGCGTTCAAATCGCCCGATATTTGCTTTCGTAACATAAATATTATGTAAATTATGATACTAATTTCTATTCCGTTATTGTTTGACTAAATGAAACGTTATGTATTGTATAATTCATTGTTTCGTTTTTAATTTTTCAAGACGTATTGTCATTGTGTAAAGGTAAACAATGACAAATGTATGACATTGGTTTTTGTTAATCTATTGATTTTTACATCGTTTGTTTAAATAGACGATCCGAAAATGGGTTTTAGTAAAATTATATGTATATAAATAGATATTATTATTATAATATATCTTATTAAATTATATTTTTAATGCACTAATGTTTATATAAACATATATTTCTATAAAAAATATTGGGTAACTTATTGGTAATATAAATGATAAGCAGCTACTATGAAAATAATGATGAATAACCATCGTGCAAGGTAAAATTGTATTAAATTTGCCATGTTATATTATTTCAAAAAAGAAAACAGTGAAGTACTAAATAATTTAAAAAAAGCATATAATTATATAAATTTATAATCGTTATAACGATAATTGTTTGAAAAAAAAATATTTGTAGACAAATCTTAGGTCATAATCATATTGTTATTAAATTTTCGATGTTTTAATTATATTTTGTATAGATATAGAAAAAAAGATTGGCGTTCACAAAGTTATAAATTTAAAAATAAATTTAATCAAAAATCAAAAATGTTAATTTTCTTTTAGAAAATTTGACTCGTAACACCAATAATAAAATGATTAAAATAATAATCTTTTAATGTTTTTACTTTTTGATTCTTCCGAAAAATTTAAAAACTATCGTTTACAATAATATTTGCATTCTACTATGGATACTCTTATATATTTTTTCATTGAATAATTAATTTAAGTAATATCTACTTACTTAATAGTAAATTGGTTACAATTTTTTTTCATTTAGGATGTATTCAATTTATTTATTATAGATGTAGGAATCTGAATTATTTTTTGTTCTATAATTTTTAGCATATGGTAGAACTGGCACATTACTCATTAGAATGTAGTTACATAAAAATTACACCATAAATCAAATATTAACAAACTATAATAGTTATTGTTAAATAACAACAAAATCAATACTGAAATTATAGTTGTAAAAAAGCAAATATTAAATTTTAAATATAAACAGCAAAAGTTATATTATTTGATTGTTGTTATAACATATTAAACACATTTATTAATATATTTTATTCGTATTCAGATATACTCTACAATTACTATTTACAATCATAAATATACATATAATTTTACAGTTATTAAATTATTTTCAAAGATACATAAGTAGATTAAACTCAACATTCCAACATAAAATATAGGTATAGAGATAGTGAATAATTTTAGTAATAAATATTATTATAAAATGTAATAAATTTATGTGCTTAAGTTGTAACTAAGAACTCTAAGAACTAAATATTTAGCTAGATGACTGAAATTTAAAAATAACACATATGCAAAATATTTTTCACACTAATGTTTAAAATGTATTATTAATTAATTTATGATATAAAAAAATCAGCTTACCAATTTGATTGTTTTAATTTAAAACCAGACATCAATAATTTTGTTGTGTGCAATTAAAAGTCAATAACAGTATAAATACAATTTAGGATCGTTAAAAGTGTGTTTTAAGGAAAAAATGCATTGAGTCATAACAGTAAGATAAGCCAGTTGGTGGATAGCCTTGAGTTGGGTCCCAAATTAAAAAAATGACACGAAATGGGTGGTATTCCCCATTTGCGCCAAAAAAATGAATTCATTTTGGGTACAGCCCATTTGCGCCAAAATAATAAAGGTATGTTTTTTCCAATAGCCCATTTGCGCCAAATTTACCTGCGTAAACATTTTAAATTAACGACTTGGTTAATTCTTATATTTTAAAGACTTATTTAAAACGTATGCCTGTAACGTATAATAAAGTTATTTTTATAAGACTACAGATTTTAAAGCTTTGTATATTATTGCATCGAATGATAAACAAACAAGTCTTATATCAGTTTTATTATGTTGCACTTCTACACGATCTACATTTCACTACTTCTAAAAACGAAGTTTTTTTATTTATTAATGACGAATTATCTAATATAATTATATTTACATGCCACGAAAATTTAAAATCTATAGACTTGTAAAAATAACTTTATTATACGTTACAGGCATACATTTTAAGTAAGTCTTTAAAATATAAGAATTAACAAAGTTGTTAATTTAAAATGTTTACGCATGTAAATTTGGCGCAAATGGGCTGTTGGAAAAAACATATCCTTTTTATTTTGGCGCAAATGGACGATGCCCGAAATGGGTCCCGGTATAGAGTAGTGCTAGACGCTCTAGAGCAAGGGTCGGCAAGTAATTTCTATTGGAGTCTTAAAGATTACAATAATAAATCAATGAGGTCCAGTAAAAAAATTAAACAGACTGGAATGGCTCCAACCCTTTCAGTCCACTCGTTCATAAACTTCCTATTTTCGATGTCAATTTTGTGATTTTTACTCAACCTATTGAGCGAATAATAAAAATAAATAATATAAATTAAATCAATATTCTCTATTAATAAGAATAATATTACAGTAAATAACATTGTGAAGTACAAAGTTGACAAGGTCCAGAGTTTTGCCTTTTGCGGTCCGGATTCGGACCGCGGTCCGCTAGTTGCCGACCCCTGTGCTAGAGTATTTCATGCAAAATTAAAAAACGAATACAAATGTTAATATTTTCGGGACTTTTCTACTTTACCGGACACTCTTTTCGTATTTTTTTTTTTTTTTAAATCGATATACTTTAACATTTTAAAAACGCAGGTAAAAATTAAGTTTGGGATAATAATTACGGGTATGAGCCTGCTGTCATACTGCGAAACTTAAATAAAAAAATTCTTCCGATTTGTTATGAAAAAACCACGTTGGATAGGTAACAGAACAGAGAAGTAAAAAGTCGAAAAATATTACTGCGGACCCAATTCGAGTGTTATTAAAGTACATCATGGAATCAAATCGAGTATCATTTTATAACACTTCGGATCCAACTCGTATTTTATTGTAGAGTTAAATATCCAGGCCCCAGGGACCCAATTCGCATTTTCCCCCAGTGGCATATTTACGACTTCATCTCAGGGGGAGATGTTAAAGAAGCCCCACACCAAAATAAAAAATGGAGACATTATATGATAGAACAAATCATAATTTTATATACAAAACAAGATCAATAATTATTTTTATTAATATGTACGAATCTACTCGTTTCAATGACATCATTAAAATTTAAATTTTTGTGAATATTAAGTAATAAACCAAACCCGTTAAGTGATTTTAGCCTATATAACAACTCCTTGGTTAATAATTTTATATAAAATGTATAAATGAAGTACTGAATCAAATGAGATAATTATAAAAAAATAATAATCATAATAAAACAGAATTTGTTAAATTTTATTAGGTAACTCAAGTATAATTACAATAGAGCCTCGTAGGAGACGGGAGATGGTGTATGATGTTCAAATGTTAGCATTGTTATCTTTTGAGGTTATGACCGAGTACATAATATCATGAAATTTAATATATAGGTAATTTTGGTATTCAAAATATTGCTCTATACTATTTAAAAAATGTTATTAAATACATTTTTTTTTTTTTTTTGGTAAAAGATATATTTATAAAGTTAAAAATAAAATTCAAAATACGAGCTACTCGTATTCTTATTTATTTACTTTACCGATATGATCACTGTATTTATTATTTATGATTATAACATAACAAAAATATATCACGTAAGTCTTGAAAGAAAAAAAATATTTACATATAAATATAAAGTATGTGTATTATTTCATAATATTGGTAATTTCATTACTAAATCTATGTCAACTACTTGTGTCTATTAGGAAATCGATCTACATAAGTATTAAATTTAAATATAATATTTTATAGTAATTTCATGATAATTATTTATTTTATTATAAACATTTCAAATTTAAATGTATTTAGTATAGGTTATTGACTATTTGTAAATATTATTGACTAATGAGTAATGGGATGGTCTTAACGGTCAACAAATTTTAAGAAGAATTAAAACAATTGACTAATATTGCATTTCAATAGAATTTATTTACTAATAAACATCATTGCGTGTGTGTATGTCTGTGTTATAAATATTACTCGAAACGAAAGTATTATCAAATATTATTATTTGTTTTAGAATATCGTTATATAAACAAGACTACAATTTTTACACGTTTATGTCTATTATATTATTAATCAAGTTGATTGTTTCTTTTGTACCGTATATCATCATAATAATAATTGTTTCTAAGCATTAAATATTTGATGATGTACTCGATAAGTACATGTGCATTGTACCTGCATTGTGTTGCGTAAAGTATTAAACTTAAAACTTCAGTAGTTATTTTATGGAATAATTATAGTTTTTGGGTATGTGTGTGTGTGTGTGTGTGTGTGCGTGCGTAGTTCTTCGAAACGTGTTTAACACAGCCTCCATAGTGCGCCTGTGCTAAAATAAATGTCGTTGGACCGCTTTCATAACCCACTGACATAACGACCTTTCCATCTCGGCGGTACCGCCTCCGTTATTGTGGTAAGCACTGAACTGGTATAATACCCCCCCATATTGCCACGGACGATATCCTATATATATATACGAGTTCGTTCAATCGTTGTACTCACACATTGTATGTTACACCGTAGTACTCAGAACATTAGCAGACAAACGCACCGTCAAAATGCAGGTAAACATTTTACAACTCGTATAGTCTTCCAACTTAAAAGTCTCCTCCGACTTACAAGTCTGATATTATGTACAATATACCACTTTTACGTGTATGGTCCGCGACGTCATCACTGACACATCTTTGACGTGTTGTTTGGTACACAGGTTACTTTGGTCTTATCCTCGTTGATGTTGGCTGCTATGGTCAGTGCCTACCCACAAAGCCCGGAATCCAGGGCCGTCATCCTGAGCCAGGACAAAGAAGTCAACTTTGACGGAAACTTCAAGAACAAGTACGCACGAAATTTTTTTTTAGACATACTAATATTATAATACGCAGTTTCTGTCTTGAAATCTTGACATAATATTATACCGAACCGTCTACGGGCTGCTTGCTTGCGTCCAACTATTTTTACACGCGCTGTTTGTGGTACGCACGCGTTATTAATATTATTATTTTAACCGAACTGATGATGTTGTGATCGTTTTGCGTAACAATGCGTATCTATACATGACTTGTGCGTGTACCGCCGGCTACTATTTTCTCGGACGTTTTCGCACACGCTTTATTTGAAGAACAAAGACGCGCGAATGGTCATGGAATTTCAAGATATTTCCATATGTTTTTGACCAATTATATGTCGAGCGTTACGCAAGATATAATATACGACCGCGCCTTGTGCAAAACATATTAATATCGCTTGCACAATATTCGTCCCGAACATGCGTAGAGATTTCGTTTTATATTTTGCCGTAAAGTATGTGCCGCAAGCGTTTCAAGTGCGCCCGTGCACCACAATATCATTATATTGTATTAAACTTCGCCAGAAAAACACTTATCGTAGCCACTGTACTTCGTGTCGAACATCTAATCGATTTTCACACACGGAACGCACGTAAACACGACCGAGTTCGATGTTCTTCGAGTTTTCGTCCGACCACTGTATTATATACACCTAATATTATATATTATTCACGGCCGCATTGTACATCACGGTGGCGATTTCCGATGTACGTATCATGATAGTGTTGTATTGTCGCGCGAGTCGTACAATCGTAGGCGCGAGAACATGTGTAATATTGTAACGTCTCGGTGAGTTTCTGTCCAAATCCGAATAATGACGCGGTTGACGTGTGAAAGAGGCGCTCGGCGTAGGCAAAACGAGTACTCGCGTGCGTGCGACCTTTCGCTTGCGTTTGCAACGCTTCCAAAACGCAATAAATCTAATCACGACGACGACGATGATGATGATGATGATGATGTTAATATTTCCCATCGTTCACTCGTTTCGTAATATTTGATATTTGTTCACGGGTCTCGTGCGGTTTAGACACCCACCACCTTTCACCGAAATCGTAGTAATTATCATAATCCTGCAACGTGTTTCCACGACGATGACGATGACCGCGACGGTTTCGATCGAACCACACTGCACGTGTAGGCGGTTACATCATCATAGCTGGCGGCTGTAACTTTACTTGTATTCGAAATCCCTCCCTTTCATCTCGAGAGGAAAAAAAAACAATCGCTAGCGGTCACGCCATAGCTCGAACTCTGTAGGTATTTTCAGTTATTGCGATCATAGTTTCGGGTTTGTTTAGTAATGCTTTTCAACTCAATTCATTCGAACTTTGTAAACTACTTAATCGCGGGAATGGGGCGTAGGGGATGGTGAGTACGAACCTGGTTAGAAAACATTGTTGTCCAGTCTTGGGGACATACTGTATCATTGTTGTGCACGGGTACGTTTTGTTTTTCGTGTTGCTTACGTTCGTGTCGTTGCAGATTCGAGACCGACAACAGGATCAAGGTCGAAGAAGTCGGTTACCTGAAGGCCGGCCCAGAAGGCCCGATCTCCGTGGTCCAGGGCGGCAACTCTTACGTGGCCCCAGACGGCTCGGTCATCTCGACCGGATACATCGCCGACGAGAACGGTTACAGACCAGTTGGCGCTCACTTGCCCACTCCACCACCGATCCCAGTCGAGATCCAAGAATCACTCAGACTCTTGGCCTCTCTGCCCAGCACACCCGAACCGCAGTACAACTGAACGAGCCCGTCCTGACGATGATCAACGCCATCTGCAGACCCATCTGCACCACTCCTTCCACTACGTAGTAGCTTATATTATATTATGTTTAGTTTTTCATCTTTCACCCCATCGTCCATATAATTTTAACACCACGAATTCATGTTTTTTTTTTCTTTATAAAACTCGCCCTTAACATAATATCCTATTGTGTGTATAATATTACTATGTCGCCACGATAGTCGTGGCGAAATATATAAATATATACAAGTGTATTTATCACTGTTTATATTATTGTTATATAACTCTAATTTGTTTCCGTAAATAATATAAACGTATATATTATTGTATTATATAATATATGTTTTGAAAGAAAAAAAAGCGTGTTTTATTTCGATTAAAATATAACGAGCTTCTGTGAACATTGTTGCGATCTTCTCCGTACAGTTAAAGTCGAAAACGCACGGCATCGTATAACTCGGAGCACCACAAATGGGTGACGAAATCTCTTTTGATTTTCACATCATGTTCAATTAAATTACACGGAGAAAAGTATCAAATCCAGACCGTTATTATCAAATGAAAATTAAAACTTGCAAGTGTTTCCGTGTTCGTATTGTTTCCCCGATATAATTGTGTTTTTTGATTTTATTTGATTTTTATCCGTGACCACGATTAAAACTATCGATTTTTAAATACTGTTATTACTGTCATATGTGTTACATAAGTTTTGATTAATTCTAAGTTACAACAAGGTTCATCTATTTATATAACTATATTTATTAAGTTCATTTAATTCTAAAAATGGAAAAAACTCAAGTGGTGATATTGTAGATTAAATTGAAACTTGAGCGTAAAAATATCAAGTATCAAAACAAAACGAAAAATGAAAGATTATTCACTGTATATAAGTTGTAGATGATGTTTGCAATTAAATTATGTTAATTTACATAATTTAATTATGCAATAAATGATGTAATATAAAATTACACTGTTTACAGTCAAAACTTTAAAAACTTCAGACGTTGGTAAAGGATTTATTTCGAAGCATTTAACGGTAAAAAGGAACAAAATAATAGGATACTATTTTTGGGGGCTTAAGATTATTTATTACTTCTCCTATCAACATTTCCATCCTCTCCTATAATGCTCTGTCCCAAATTGATATTTGTCTGCACATGGAAACGTTTAAATTGTAATTTCGCATTCAAATTATAAATCCGAAGTAAAATTTTACACAAGAAAAATATATTTTAAACATCAATAAGCTAGAAAATAATAAACTGTAAAGTATAATATAATAATATATTATGAATTTAAAATTCTCCTTTAATCCTTTTCACGATGGTAAGGATGGCGTTCTTGGTATGCGTTTTACTTTTCAGTTTAGAGTTATGTAGAAACACTTATTATTACCTACAACTATTTCGACCATTTTTAAATCAATTGAGAAATAAACGTTTGTAACTCATAGGAATGATTTGTGAATGAAATAAAACATATTTATTTACATACAAATATGACCTCAAGACGTTAAAATATTTTGTACATACGTATTATATTATTTAAATCATAGGGTAAACATTTATTACTGCACTATGTTGATTATTTAACCATGACCAACTAAATTCATCGCGTAAAACTACAAATAAATCATGCTACAAAAACAGTAAACCAGTTATACCTTATTAAAATGAATACACCAACTTTATAATTAATGCTTATTTACATACATTTACATAATATATTCATATCGAACAAACGATTGCACTTGAATAACATAAATACCCGTAAGTGTATCTTGTATATTATGAAGATGTAATAATATGTAATTTCATATTTGATCTATTGCTGAAATTATAAATATGTACATTTTTACAATTTATTTGTTGGACATTTGATTATATATTATAGTCTATAGTTACATTTCGTCGAAAATATTGAGGATTATTATAGTGGTCATGAAATATAAATCAGTTGAAGTGGATAAATCAACAAGCCGTCTATTTTATAATATTACATTTAACTTTAAACTAAATAACAGCAAAAGATTATTAAAATATCATACATCATTATTCGTAAAAAAGGTGATAGCTATTAACATTTTCGTTAAATTGGTGTTATTCAATGCATGTATTGCGTTTAATTAATATCATAAGAATACAAACAGGTAGTACGCGGTGTATATTATTAATTTACTATTATGAACAATATGAACATTGAACACGTGCAATTATGAATAGCTTTTAATTATAAGACGCCTGTGTGATGCATAGGTAATTTTAAAATATTTTATAATCTATAGTGCGGACTTTCTACCATTAAGATACTGTTAGAAGAGTTATTCTTTTTTCGTTACGCGTGTACCTACACCTATCATGACCATGTAGTACATAATAAATGAAAGTAACACGTAGACGAGCATGTTTCAGAAATAATAAAGTGGTATTGTGATTGTCTTAAGTGATTTATGACCGGACGATTGTTGTAATAAATTGCAATTTTAAATTACTACGAAACTTACACGTTGAACCCCCGAATGTTTGATGATGCCTGATGGTGTACCGAGAGTGTGTTAAAATAAACGAAACTTTGCTTAAAAAAAAAATTAATATGTTTGTCATAATATAGATAAATAATTTTCAATTTTAATGGAAACAATCAATCAATTTTAGTATAAATAATGATATAAACTCTTTAAGAAAGAGAAAACCTGAACATATATACGATTTAAATTGACTTATGAAGGCATGAACACATCGCACATGTTTTTTGTAGAATTTTTTGTATGATGTCAAAACAACTAATTCAAAATTACACATGTCAAAATATTATGTTACTATGGTTAATAGTTATGTAAAATAGTAACTACTTCACAATGCCAGTATAATATAAGAGATATAAATATAATATAATTGAGAAATAAAACTTAATTTGATGAAATTTGAAGGGATTATCAAAGTCCTGTCTCCGAGTTTTGCACTATGGTTATTTTAGTGGATTGATCGAACCAGCAACTATTGAAACAATCGATTGGTTCCTGCAGGAAAACCAACGCAAACATCCTCGGTAACAAATTAAAAATATTGCAATATGTCGTTTATTCCAGTAAATCACAAAATCGTTTTGTTTTTAACAAACAATAGATTGTAAAATGACCATAAGCATCACATGATCGCATGCGATTTTTTACACTATGTTACAATAATTTTTAACAAATGATGAATAATGTTTATTACTTATTGTTAAAATTATCATTGATCTGATGTATATTTAGGCAAGAAGTACCCTTATGACTAGTTTTTAAGGATTACTTAAAGGATATAAACATTATACTTTAAGCAAATGATATACTTCAAAACTGTCATGGTGAGACATTTTATTGCAATTTAATGAAAAAATATTTTTTTAATTTACTATTTTAACTACATAATATAGTGGAGGATAGAATTAAAAGAAAAGCATTCGATTAAAGAACATTTTTTTAAAAAAAAGTATAAATAAATAGTTTTTACCTAATTTTAGGAACGATATATTTTGTTCTAATGGAAATTCGATCAAGATGAATTAAGATAGTTAATCACTCATACGTTAGTTTGGTTAAAAGTTGGTTTTTGTGCCAAAGCAGTGCAGGTAATTTAGAAGACTATAATATAATATAAGTTTTGTTGGGTCATTGTCATATCAATGTCATATCGTCGTATTAATATCGAATACCGCGACTTTATACCCCTTTGCCTTGGTATCGCCACACATTCGATTATCGACAGTCCGACAACCACCACTAGTGCAAACGGCTCTTGTCTGCCTTTAGTTGTCTTGTGGTCCTTGCGTTCTCTAGTTTTTATGTTTTATAAATTTTTTTTTTTTTTAATAGATTTTCATATTGAACAATATTTAATTATATTTGTTCCTTTTTTTTTATTATAATTGTGTTTATGGTTATGCAGTTCTAAAATATCTTTAGTATAAGTATCTCATTATTTAATTATTATATTAAAAATATAATATATTTTAGTATAATATAATATATTTATGTAGTGTTTTTATTCTATTATCTTTCGCATGCAGAGCATCAGCCCACAAAACATTTAATACAACCCGTAATCGTAGAATATAAAATTAAAGATACGCAATAAATTGAACAAAGTAGTAAAAAGATTTACAAAATACAATTGTCAGGATTTGTGTAAAATATACATTTCATTATTTTATTTTTATTATATCTGAATCAGTGTAAAAGATTAATGCGGGAATAAAATAATTAAAAAGTGTATCGAATACAGTAAACTGTTCGATTTCATTCACGTATACAATTATATTTTTAACAGAAAAATAGAATAATTATACACTATAATAACACTGCATGGTATAGTAACCAATAAAAATAAGAATTAATATTTATTCTACTCTGCTCCTGATCCTTCAACACTGTTTATTCATGACGAAAACGTTTTAATTGATGGACAAAAATATTATTTAACAACTCTTGAATCGGGGAAATGTAAGTTCCTGCACGAGATATAGGTACCTAATGGCAGGTAAAAATCACTTATGGTTATGTATATAGAAAGTCGAATACAAAAAAAAGTATATATTATATAAAATGTTAATTGTAATATTTTACACGAATAAATTTTTTAATAAATAAAAATTTCCTTCCCATTTTATTACCACTTAGGACTGACATCTTAAATGTAGTAGGTGTGATTAACTTTCATTTGTTTTTGTATTTTATATAAAAAAAAGTCCTATGTCTAATTTGATATACTTAATTGAGTACCAAGGTATATACCTATAGGATATTAAGAATATATATATATACTATATAGATACACAAAATAATAATAATAAATTATTTGTCTGGACAGTTCAGAAGATAATACATTCAGTTATATCGTCGCATAGAAAATTTCATATTTGCGTATTTATCCATGTATGAACTTACGTACCGGTATATATTATGGACAATATATTCATGTCGAAACGTACATATTAAACGGTACATTATGAAACCGCTGACCTGCTAATTATGTTTCATATTTCATGTGACAATTTACCATCTACCGAACCCCCTTGAATCGTTCATTGAATCTGTGGAATATATGTTAAATGTACATTGATTTTAATAACTACTACATTTTGTTGAATATTCCTTATTAGGGGAACTTCTGAAGAAACAAGTTTAGTATTGATTTTACATTGAAAACTGTACGTTTTTAATTTATTCGACAATATCGACAGTTGATTTAATCATGTATAAATACATGTTTTTCGATATTTTGGCATCGGTACAATTTACTTGTAAAAAGTTTTCTCTCGATTATATGCATCATGGTGCATGCGATTTATCTAACTTTTACTAGTACAATAATTCATAATATATTTACCATAGAATTTGCAAATTCAAACATTTAAGACATTTTTATTTTTCTAATCATGTCATCAGTAAATTTTACCCTTACTAGTGAATACACTTTGAGTGTAATGTATTAAAAAAATTATATTATGCCGGTTTAGTTTGGAGATTATTGTTATTTCAAAAGTATTTTCATTTTATTCGTACAGAACAAAAATTATTAAAAAATTACTACCATGCATAACATTTATTTCATAAAGTCAAATCATATATTATTTTTTTGAACATAAATTGTAAAAAAATATGAACTTAAAATTATTAAATTTTATCTTCATCTTCTTCTTTTTCTCGCCATATTACTCTCTAAGAATTTTAGCCGTCACTACAATATCATATCATTTTTCTCTGTCTTGTACAATTTCATGCCAATATTTTATGAACATTGCGTTTAGGTCTTAAATTTTATCAATCGGATAAACTACAAAGTAGCTACAAGCGTTACTCATCCCAAAGCAAGTATAAAATCAATTCATATTAATTAAAGCAAATGATTTAATCTAAAATAACTGGATTTTCAGGTTTCGAATATTGAAATTTTTTTGGCTAACAATTTGTCATCTATTAGAATTATGTGAACATTATGCACACATTTATGTATATAATGTGTATGTTTTTTTTTGTTTTTATAATATTTCAATAATTAATATGAACGATAATGTCTAAATGGTTTGTTCACATATATTATAATTTATAGTTAAACGTTCAACACATTTTTTAAGTTCTTTAAAACGTCCGATTAACAGAATCAAACGTTATTATTAGTTACCATCATTATTTATTATTTTATACCAATACCTACTATAATAAGAAAACATTTCATATTTTTGAATGTTAGGTTAAAAATCTAAATCGGATTCAAACTTCTCACAAACGCTGTACCACTTATATAACCGTATATTATGTAAATCACTGTAGAGTTAGTTAATTTATAGTTAATGTACTTATGGGCGAATAATTTAACTTAAAATATTAATAACCATGCCAAATTATACTTTATACTTTATTTTGGCATTGGTATAGAGTCTAATGCCTGAATACTTCAGAATATAGTACTTATGCGTGTTTTTAAATACATACATACATATATATATATATATATATATATATATATATATATACATTTATATTCCTTTAATAATATTTTTATGTACCTAATAGATGATTTAACCATATATGAGAATGGGTCGTATAAGAGAAAATTATAAATTCAAATTTTAATGCAGTATTGGCATTGTGATTATATACTGTAAACACATTTTGTTTACTTAAGTGTCATTTTAATTTTTACATAAATTAAACATCTATTTATAATCGTATAGAATATACTTTATATTAAGAAAATTGTTTTTTTCAGCCATCATCTACCTATTTATACCTAATATTTATATTATTATTACTTAATATATTAAGAATTTAAACGAGGCCAATGGGATACTCATAGTATTATTCGGGTAAATAAATGATGATTGCTTGACGTCCGAGGACAATTTTATGGCCGTTACAAATCAAAGATTCATAAAAATATGCTTATCAAGGTCAAAATCTAAAAAAAATGAAAATCTATATTAAAAATTTAAAGAAAAGGGAAATAAAAGTCACCCTTATTATACTCATTTGTAATTAGTGATGTTTAATTAGTTGTTTAGAATTTAAATTCAATAAATATTATATGTATTTCGTTCATTCTTTGTTATATTTTTATTTAAAAATTATTCTGTGGTGTATTATATTGCAGTATTTTATATTTTATGTTTAATGAAATAGAATATTATGTGAATTTGGTTCCTCTTTGTATCTCCACGATAACACCATATAGTCCAATACTCTGAATACCCTGGTTTCGAAATCTATAATATTTGTCGATCATTATAGAATACCAATAAAATAGCAGAGTAAATTATATTCATACATTTGTATTTTGTTTTGTGTAACAAGAATTTAAATTTTAAATCCTAAACTCGTGTTATACTGCAATTTTTGTATATTCATAGAATTATTGTAGGTTTATATTTTTACAGCGCTAATATTTTCTCAGTTTTAAAAGATCCTTATATTCATCATTTTATACAATTTTTGTTATACATTCATTATTCATAAATTGTTTCATTGTTTAGTAAGTATACATTTTTTAAATTGTTGATTGAAAAAAAAATTGTGTTTCGTTGGCTTTTTACTATTTTAATACTGTTTTTATGACATATTATAGTGGTTGTTTTTAAATTTTTATAAACATTCCATAATAATTATAGCTCATTATTCACTACTTTTTAATTTTTAGTGCTATAAAATTCGGACCCTGCACCTGCCGTTTACAATAAAGTGTTTACAACGTAATACTAAAAAAACTTGTTTTCGACGAGTATTTAATATTTAATACTTCGCAGATGTTCAATTGTAAAAGAATCAATTGATGAATAGTGTTGAAAAAATTTTTCACCGAACAATTAACTGCTACTATTCTTAATACTTAAGATAAGACATTGAGTTGTTTTGAATCTCTAGATCAACTAGTAGGGGGTAAAATCTCTACTCCCAACGAAAGTGACATTTTTTATACAATCCCTTCTTTTCTTTTTTATTTTAAAATAAAATATTTTATCAAATCACATAAATCGTCTTAGGAAAAGAGTGTTGCTTGTTATAAAATAAAAATGTAGGTATTTACATTTCATGTGAAACAAATTCGATTTTACATGCGTCTATTATGGTTTGATCAATCAGTAATTTTAAACGAAACGTAAGCATATTATACTCATGTAATTCAAGTAATGTAACACATTAATTATTACTATTAATAGTTTTATTTGTATACCAACAACGCTCCATGTTCAAGTTCGTTACTCGGCACTCAAATGTTAACAAAATGTTAACGTAATATTTTATCCCGCATGGCGTATACCAATATATAAGAAAACATTCTTCGCTTTATGAAAAATTATAACCATGTTATTTTTCATTTCACGCGCACAGTAGTTATTGCATATACAATATAGTAGTAGTGAAATGCCATCCGATTAAACAATGATTTATCGAAAAAATATTTTAATGGGTAAAACATTTTTGGTTTTAACATTACAAGTATACATTATAATATCCATAGGTCACATGGTTCACATGCACGTCAAACGAAAAAGTCTCCGGTATTGACATTTTAAAGGTGACGGCAATAACGTGTGCACAAGTAACCAGGAACAATATGTAATGCACGTGCGGATCACGACGACGTTCCAAGGACTTGACGATTTGTTATGCCGCATGTTAAATGAAAAACCACTTAACAGGAAAATTCATAAAGTAGACGGGCTTTGGTGCGATTTGTAGTTTGAACTAAACCGAGATCATAAAGAATAAAGTGATCGAATACGTTGTAAAACACTAAAATATAATATACATTATGTATAATACACGCGTATTTTATGGCTTATTACACAATACCCGTCTATATAATATTATATAGTGCTCGTTGACAACGATGTATTAGCTGTGCTGCGGTTTATGCAGTATGGTTTCGGCCAATCGGATGTTATTTTCATATTGTAATAATAACATAGATTGACGGCGAATGCTCACATTAGCCTGCGAGTAAATGTAATATTTAAGGCGAAGTGTACTGTATTATTATTATTATTATTATTATTATTATTATTATTATTATAAGCTTTATGTACATAGTGCATGTTACACAGTAACAGAGTGGAAAAATCACGTTTTATTTTCCGCGCGTCATGTAAGTGCCCAATATTATTATACGTTTGGATATAATGAACCTTAATAATATTGTTGATATATGAATGGTACCGGTGTTTGGTTTTAAAAACGAAACAAATACCTCGTGTTTTTTTGGAAATAAAAGTACTTAAATTTAAAAAAAATAATAAATACCACGTGCTTCAAAACGAACACCGAAGTATAAAATTTGTTCATAAAATAAAAATAGAATATATAATGTATCTTTCCTTGAAATTGAAGACCAATTATTCAAGCCCACGATGATATGTCCCGCTATCAGTGCAATCCCCCGGTATGGGACGATTTAACATATTTTTGGTTCAGTAAAATAAAAAATATCGCTGCAGAACATCACTATTATATACCTGCCTGTTAAAATTGAGTCATCTACAAATACTAGTCAAATTCAACGAAGAAATAAAGACTTAATTTTATGTATACTTCAATTGGTCCGATCCAGAATCATATTTTATAAGACTACAATTTATTATTAGGAATACTATCGATTCTACTAATTCTGTGTATTATTTTCTCGGGTATTGATATTGAGAAGTTTATATGCTCGTCCTATGAATTTTGATTGTATCTCTATATTGGTCAATCCACTCGGTTCATTTTGCACCGGAACACATTTCAAACGATATTACTTAAATTAACTTTGGGTATATTTGATAAAATTTTGGTTAGATCATCCCCAACGGTTATACGCACTAGTTATATTTTTAAGTTCTTCAGTTTGCTTTTTGTTTCTTTTTACCAAATTTTACCGTTTTAATTACTTTGGCAACGAACCTCTTATAAATCGCTTTAAAGCGCAGCATAGACGTAAGATTACATGTAAATTCCGCAGTGTCAAATTTTACTTAATATAAACAAAAATATTTAACTATATACGATATAATGTGAATTAATAATATTTTATTTTAAATTTTATTTTTATTTCGTGACATTACGGTGAGTGCAAATGTAGTAATTTTGAATTAATTTACTCCCTAAGTCATGACGTAAAGTTAATTATCAAACATTTCTTGTGTTTAAACTGTAATAATTATTGTTTTAGGCACTATTTTATAATCACATATGTATGTTGAGAATTGAAGCATTGAAGATCAAATTATAATACAGCAAAAATGATTTTTATAGCATTTAAATTTTATGTGTTTAAATATGATTTTAGTTTTCTTTATTGTAATAAAATTATGTGAATACATTTTGATCACTGAATATTTTATTACCGGTGTAATAACCGGTCTGCAAACGATCAACCTGGTTTAATAAAATGGTTTTTATGAATTTTTTTTATTTTCAATATTCTTCTTGTTTAAATTTCAATACTTGAAACATGATAAGAACTACACGAGATACGATATTATGCAAATAATATAATACTGTAATATTATGTTTAAATTTGGCATTTAACGTATGCCGGCATATCTTGTATATTATGTAAAAAAAAAAAAAATTAACAATTTTTATTCATTACATAAGTAGTTGTAATTCTAATGTAAGTACTATCGATATCCCATTTATCCTATAGTAGGTACCTACATTTTTTTAAACCGAAGTATAAATTGAATTTTTATTTTCCACGCCAAGTGATTTTTGAAGTATATTAATATTTAATAGCCACTTTGGATAAGACGTAGCATATTTAATTGTATAAAACTATAAAATATTATCTGATAAACAAATACCAAAATTGAAAATCTATATAGCTAAGCTTAGATAACTTAATATTAGGAAAACTTTAAAATAAAAATAAAATATATGTATAAAAACCCAAATTTATAATAATATTATAGATAAATTATTTTTGAGTAACTTTTATTCTCGAGTGTATTGCATATTGTATTTAATGTATTTATTGTATGCTTTATCTTCATAAGTATTATTAATTATTGTACATTGAAGTAAAATTGTATGCAATTGAACAATCATCTGCGTTGATTTGTCCATCTCAAAGCAAACCAGGAAGTTCAAATGCGATAAACTATAGATAAAATTAACACGATTGTCGGATGTAGCCTACAAATATTGAAAATTGAAAATAAACTACAAATTCTATTTGCTTGCCCTTGGTGTAGTTATACGCTTTTTAATATTTTGGTTTAAATTTATCATAACATTATTATAGTGAAATGAGAAACGATTAAGTATTGATTTCTAACAATTATTATTCGTTTCTAATTGTTGCTATTAATTTAAAAACTAATAAACCAACGCATATATTTTGCTGGGGGATAGACCACGGTCATTGAATGTATTATAATATTATGGTCATATACATTTTATACATTTACTTTTGATGAATGTTCAAATTAGTAACGCATTTATATAATGTATACCGTAATGGTTTATAATTATGCTAGTCATCAGGTGGAGTACGAGTGAGTGGCAGTTAATTGCAGAAATTAAACATCCCTAAATGAATATTAGGTATCATATTTATCGGACTTTTAATGACAATTAATAAAATAAAATTATAATTACGATTGCATCGAAGAAAACAATAATCGTTATAAATGTTTTTTATTTAATACAACATTGGAGATTTATGGGATATACCGTGTTATCATATATAATAATACAAGATCACTCATGTATTATGTATAGTACCTAATTCACAATAGTTATAAGTACAAAAAGTTAAAGTGCTCGCAGTTAAACATTTGTCCCTACATTTGGTGTGATTCGATTAAAACATTCAAATACATATATCAAAATAATCGCCTAGAATAAACTGTCTACTAGTAGGACACAATTTATTAAGCTTTTATCTATTTAAAGTTCAATTTCGTAAACACGATCCTTAAATACTTAAACTATATACCCCAATAAAAGAAAAACATTTAATACGAATTTGTGAAAACGATATATTATATTTTCGTCATAATTTCTTCAATGTTGTTTGTGACAGTCAATACGTTGATATTATTATTAACGATAATAAGTTTAATGGTGGGTCCGTCGGATTTGAAAATATAAATAAACATGCTATAGAAATATTAATTTACAATATATTAAATATTAATTCATAATGTACCGTAGAAATCCTAATAAACGTCTTATAGTCCAAAATATCTTTATAATTCGTACCTATCATGTTGTTGTATTATGCACTCTTAACGTCAGAGTTATAATTCGAATTTCTTGTATTTTTTAATCTGTAACCACATCCTGTTGCTTTTGTACCTAAACAGGATTCCGCTATGTCACATGACCTTGATTAAGGGTATTTTTATCATTGTCTGGACTGGTTTTATTGAAGTGTTAAAATAAAAAATATAAAAAAACCTTTATGTACTTGGCTCAAAGAATATTTAATTCTTACAAATTTCTGAGGATTTTTGTATTAAATAATATAAGTCTACAGTATTCATGTATGAATAAAAATACGAATGACTTACATGGTTTTTTTTTATTTTTTACTACATTATACAAGGATCATTGAGAAAACATAGAACAATACACACTTTAAACAGTTTAAGTATAAATATTACATATTATTTTCGTCATATTGCTTTAATAAAATGTAAAATATAATATCACTGCATTACTGCATAAACATTATAGGTATTCCCATTTTCATATTTATTACTAACCAATCGAAATTAAGTAAGCAAATGAACAAACACAATACATAATTTATTTATATTAATTTGTCTTTATTTATTAGTTATTATACGTAGAAATGAGAATATAGTTAAATAAACGTAAATAAATTCAAACACCTTAAATTATTAAAACATTTATTAGTTGAGATTCTGTGAATTTACATTATTGAACATTTAAAACGGATATAACCTATTAGTCATTGCACCCGAAAACCATTTTAGACAAAACTCGATTTCTTACAATAAAGTTTTGTTAGTGTAGACATGTACTTTGCGCATTTGAGAGACTAGCTTTAGAGTTTAGACAACACTTTTTGGAAGCAGCAAATATTAACAGGTGGTAAGTGGTAGTGTTCAACGTTTTGTTGTCGGCTTTATTCAACCTTTATTTTTGTTTCTTTAATTGGCGACATGTTTTCCTCACCTATGTCTCCGATATATTCTACATTGTATTACTTTACTGTTGTACTTCAGTACATGGTATAACTTTACATATATAAATTAAAGTGAAAAGCTTAAGCTATTACTTACCTCGAGCAATTGTCGATTGAAGCATAAGTCTTTTTCAAATATTTTCTTTATTTATTATGAAATTATTTACCATAAACTTACACAAAATAATACTATAACGAACCGTTTTAAATTTTTTATTCGTAGTTAAATTTTGGATTGCGCACAGTTTCTATCAATCTATGCACAGCTAGAAAACAAGTTTAAGCATATTCGAGTATTTTAACATTTTTTGGTTTTTTTTTCTTTATAGTTTAATTCAGCAGTTATTTCTGATTTTTTCAGTCAAACTCATGTAAAAAATAACAATAGATATTTTTTCCATTTATAGAAACCGGTAAATATTTTAACTGTCTAAGCACATATTACTTTACCGTTATTTAATCTTTCTAAAATAGAACAAATATGACTCGCAATTATTTGCATAATATTCATATTTTATTCTTCTCATGCGAGATTACGTGCAAATGTTTTTATGTAGTTGCATGCACTTAAAATACGTAGATGTGTACAATATGTATTATGTATATTATATATATTCAATATTCATATATATGTATATATATATATATATATATATTTTACTCTATAATGATGGTATAACGCGTATATAAAAAAATTAATATATTATAATGTTGATTGTTGATTGTTAATTTGTTCATTTTAATTCTAATTTATATTACGAAGTACCTATATTAAGAAAAGATGTTCACATATCATTTTTGTAGGAAAATACCATCCTAAAATTAATCAATTTAATAATCATGCCATCTAAAATATGTATAAATTAATCATTAAAAATATGTTTTAAAAAACAATACACTTTAAAATAACTAAAATTTTAAATATTATTATTCTCCAAAAAACTCTTTTAAATTATGTTATTTATCTTAATTTGAAGTGATAAGATTACAAAAGCATTGTAAACTGTAAACTGGTTCCTAAATCTATTATTAATAAAATATAAAATGTATGCAAAAATATAAAAACCAAAAACAACTTATTTAACCACAATACGTATAACCTAACTGGTTAATATAAGTTATAACCAATTCTTACGGATTAATTTAAATTCATTGTTTTCAATTTCATTAGCATATTCCAGCTATTTTCATATATAATTTAAATAAATTATGTAAAATTAATATTATGTAACATAATACATCTTCCTGTGTGCTTCTTGCTTAAAAATAGTATTAAGTTATAAGTAATTTGATAAACATACATCTTTGAAATATTATAGTTGCAACATTTCGAATTTTTACAGTTCAAAAAAAAATCAATGCCCTTTGAATTTAATTATTGCAATTTTCTGAATAATATAGTATATAATATAAGCATAACTTTAAATACAATATTTATTAGTTAAAATTTTATTGTAAATATTATGTACAAATATAATGTACAAATATTATGTAAACTTAACAATATTATATTGTTAAGTTGTTTTGGACATTGAACTAATGAATATTTTATTAAATACAATACAACAAAATATTAAATTTGTATTTATTATTGTATTAAGAAATATTTTGTATTTTTAAAACATTCTATGTAATATATTAAACAAATTATATAATCAAAAAAGCTCTTTCATGACCCTTAAAAAAATCAGTTTTAATTTTTGAACATTATAACTAGTATTTTATGATTAAACTGAATAGTTGTTAATTTATTGATGAATTTTTTTCATCTGCTGAAAAACATAAAATGGAAAATTATTTTCCCAGTGAACTCTCTATGATATAGGTATGAATAAATCGAATCATATTACCGTGTGAAAATGGTAAAATAGATTCTATAAGATGGTGAACAAAGTCTTCTAGAAAACCTCACTTACAGTATACTATACCAGTATAAGGTATACGACCCTCGATACACGAGTTCTATTATAGTTTTGCTCTATCAAGCCGAAAATTATCGCAATGCAAAATATGAAAACCACAAGGCTTAATTATTGAAAACTTTGATTATGATTTTCGAAGTCAGTTGATGTCGTTCAATATTTGAGTATCAAAATTCTTTGCAATTTCAAAAATGGTAATATCGTATTACCATATAACGACCCGGAATAACACGGTTTTTCGTACACAGGCACTTATAATACGGATAAGATATGTTCAGCTATGATCCGAACGGATAGGTAGTGAAAATATGAAGATAATATTATAATATAATGGGCAGTGATTGAAAATGTGATGATTTATTTGATGTTTTCCGAGTATATAACTGCATAATATGATAATGTCTATAGACTGCACATTTGACAATGCGTTGCGGAAATTTGATCGGAAACTCGATACGTATAGAACTATAGAAGAACCGTCTAGGTACATAGTGTGCATGTACGTGTATATATATGTTACGGTAAAAGTACAAATATCGGTAAAACCTAGGATTTTACGGTAAATCAATCGGTAAAAGTCCGAAATTCGGACATTTACCGACAGCAGTCGGCGAAACCTGGGATACACAAAATAGTTTGATCAAAGCCCTAATGATTTTAGTAGTTCGAACTTTTACAAACGAAATTTATCTCGTAAATCTATGGATATGTGTTAGTAAAAGTCTAAAGTTGTGTGAAATTTCTCCTTTGCAAAAATCGAAATTATTATTATAGACTATTATATTACGTAATTTTAATTACAACAAATATACATATTGTGACCATTTTTATTATTATTACAGATTATGTTTATTTAGACCTATGTAATTTTGATAACAGAATATTTTTATTATTATTAAAAATATTTACTATTATAATTACTGCAAAATTATGGTGAAACAAGTATATTTTTATTATAACATATTATTTGTTTGTGCAGGCTATTGTGGCATCTCGAGTTGCACAATACATTTTTGGATCGTCACATATATCGATTTGTTATACATTTTTTAAACATTCGCATCTTATCAAGCCTTATTAAGTGTTCTTATCGTCATTTCGAATTTTACAAAGGAAAAAATTTTACACAATTTCGTACTATTACTAAAGCAGATTGTTTATCCTAAGACTTATAAAATAATCTTGTCTGTAAAAGTCCGAACTACTAAAACCGTTCGAGGTTTGATCAAACTATTTTGCGTATCCTAGATTAAAGTCCGAAATTCGGACATTTACCGACAACAGTCGGCGAAACCTAGAATTTACCGGAATTCGTACTTTTATCGTAACATATATAGACTTACTGCAATGCACGCGAGGCGACGACGAGTGGAAAAAAGAGTTTTCGTTCTCAAAGTATCGGAAAACCGCTAAATACTCGGCGGTACAACAAAACAACCGCATAATATTATGCATGCGCGTAGGCACACAGCGAATACTGTGTTCTGCGACGTACAAAATATGTTGTTCGCGGTTCGTCGTCTGCATTTTTCGAGGGAAATAATAACGTGTACGACGACGTTCAGCAACGGTACAACATCACGCGCGCATATCTATACGTGCGGTATATTGCAGTATCGTACGCGCGCCCGTGAATATTCAAATGAACCATTATTTGATATTGTTTCGCGTGTAATGCGAACGCGCGGGCATGGACTTGCATATCGGATTTTTTCGCGAGCGGACATGAAATCGGACTTGGAATCCGTCCAGATTCCGTATAGCCGTATGCTGTACAATGTTATTGTGCGTTGTTCGGACGTCGTGTCGTTTAATATCAACTCGCAACGTATAATTCATAAAACGCTTGTCATCGACATCTGCGTAATAATAATAATAGTAATGGCAATAATACGTGAGCGCGGAACAGTCCGATTTCGCGGCATCAGGCGACTATCGCCTCCGCCACCGTATCAGGTATACGACTATAATAATTGGACAAGTCGTTTTTTTACCAGATAATAATAATATTCTGTTTGCGATGCTCGCTCGCCAGGTGGAGGTAATATTTATAATTATGTGCTGCATAGGAAATGGTTATCGATTTTCATAATATATAAATATAATTATAATAATAATGATGATGATGATGATGATGATGATGATGATGATGATAATAGCGAAAAAAGAATATTATATTATAAATACCAGTTCCACTTCACTGTCTGGAGCGCGGTCACATATAATACTTATGAAAAAAAAAAAAAAAAAGAAAACGAAATAAAGAAGAAGAAAAAAGCAAACCGGTCTTCTTCATCCAATAATCTACAAATCTACATGTATATAAATATATGACGTGTATGTACATTGTGTAAGACGTGTGTGAAAAAAAAACACAAATAATTTATTCGCAGAAAAAGGGGAGATACATTACTTATTTATTTATTTATTTATTTTTTTTGTTAAATGTCAAGTTCAAGGTATTTCGCATGAACCTGCGCCAAAACATTGGTATATATACCTCATCAGCATGCTCATTCTGCATCAGTTGTGTCATTCGTTCATATCCAAACATACGACAATTTTCTGATCGGGACAAAAATCCGAAAAAGTCACTATGAACACTTTGGTAAGTACTCGCAGCACTATGCACAACGCAACGTAGTAGCGTATCTACGTCTTTTCAAAGATTTCTGAAACGATTTTTTCACGTTAAACATTCAAGATAGACCGATTCAAACAGCAGTCTGTAACTTAGAAAATATACTGTTGTTTTTTTGTAAATTTAAAACTATTTTATACTGTTCGAGCACTGTACTCTTACTTCTTAGTATAAAACACTCATTCAATATGATTTTTCTAGAACTGCAAAGCAAACTGTAAATATTTTACCCGTTTTCATGATGCAAATATATATTTTAGTTTTTCTATATTCACGTAGGTATTATAAAATGTATGTTCTTGTTCAATTCTTGAATAAAATTTGTGTTTTGAACGAACTATCACATGCATGATCTTAAAAACATAATTAGCTCGGTATAAAATAATTTGTTTTAAAATAGCATATAAAACTAAAAAAATTAACTTTTATTAAAAACCTAAAATATTTACCATCACAGTTATAATAATTGAACAAAAAAAAAATATAATATATATATATAAAGTATCTATTATTACAATATATGTTGAGAACTTTAAATTGTTTAAATTTGTTTTTTTAGGATGTTTTAATAGAAGAATCTAAGTTCAATATTATTTTCAAACAATTTATTTTCCATACGATGTAATAGTAGGAACGCTTTATGAGCTTAATTTTGATTTCAATCTAAATGTTCGTGTTCATGTTTGTTGATTATTTATTTATTTAACTTTATTATTTTAACTTTAATCATCACCATAAACACTCATAATTGTTCACGGTTTATACAATATAAATGTAAAAAATTACCCACGTACGGATCCGAATTTATTTCGCCGACGAGAATACCTAACCTTTAAAAATGTTCTGAAATATACTTTATGCACAACATAAATCGAGCGTTTTGATCAATATTTGTTTGTCTATATATAGATCGTGCTAACAGCCGTCATCGCTGCGGTGGCCGCGGCCCCGCAAAAGGAAGCCCCAAAGGCTTTCTCTTTCAACAGTGGATTGTTCCCATCTAACCAGGCTTACTACCCGGGACAACAAGGATACTACTCAGGATACCAAGGCTACAACGGATTCCGCAGTGGATACTACCCGGGACAACAGTCTTACTACCCAGGATACCCAGGATACCAAGGATACCAAGGATACCAAGGATACTACCCAGGATACCAAGCCGGTTACCAAGGATACTACCCAGGTATGATTTCGCCGGGGATCGGGTTTACCCGTGTGCACGTTATTGTTATAATTTTGGTGAAAATTATTATTAACGTTTGTACCATCGTTAGGTGCTAACCGTGGTTACTACCCAGTTGCTCCCGCCGTCTCCGTCTTCCCAGCTGCCCCAGCCGCTGTCACCCCGGCCCCGATCATCGCTCCGGTCCCAGCCAAGATTGCAGCTCCAGTTTACAAAGCCGTAGACAACAAATTGCCCGCAATCGTTAGACAATCGCAAGAAGTGAACTTCGACGGAAACTTCAAATACGGGTGCGTGTAATATTAGTATGAACGTCACTTTCGACCGACGACCGGGACTCGGAGACTTAAACGCAGAAGCGTAAAATGCGCACCGTTTAATAATAATATATTACTATATTGGTCTGTGCTCGTTTCAGATACGAAACCGAGAACGGAATCGTCGCCCAGGCCGTAGGGTACGTCAAGAACGTCGGATCCGAGAACGCCGCCCAAGTGATCGAAGGCTCATACGCCTACATCGGTGACGATGGTGCCCCAGTCGAGGTCAAGTACTACGCCGACGAGACCGGTTACCACGCAGTCGGTAACGTTGTCCCGACCACCCCCCCAGAGATCGCCAAGTCTTTGGAATTGATCGCTTCCCAGCCCCAGAAACCCGAAGACTCCAAAAAGAAGTAGATGACATCATATCTACTGCACACAAGACGGCCGCCCATAGAATAACCACAGACGTATACCATTAGCTCTTAGACACTTCACGTGCAATCCAATGCACACTTTTACCATTGAAAATATTGCGACGGTTGATTTTCCGTGTTCACGTTCATAAACGCCGAACACTGACTAATTCGCCAAGCAAATTCAGTTATGTTGGATGTAACGAAAAAAAAAAAATAAAAATAAAAATTTGAATTTGAATTTTCTGTGTTGTTTTCTTATTCCAGTATATTACTCTTGATTGGTTAGTGTAAACCAACTCTATTAACTGCGTGTGTGAACGAAAAATATCAACGTTGGTTTTTATTGATAATTATCATCATAAATAAACGACATCCTTGATGTGGTTTTACAGTCCAAATACAATATAATCTTACGAAAAATATGACTTTTAATAATTACTACCCTGATACTTTTAAACAGCATTGAATCATAATAGAATTAATTACACTTTATTATTATGACTATTACATAGTGTTATAACTTATATGTTAAAAAAACCATTCGATCTCGTTCATTGTCATAATAATTGGAAACCAATTGATTTATAATGAAATTGTTCAAATATAAATTTATTGATATACTAACAAAAATAACTACGGATGAGTCATTAGTAATGAGTTTTGATATTCGATAAAATGCATTGGTACTGAAAGTTCATACTGAAAGTTGAGGCTTACTAAACACAATATAAAATTAACAAGTAGTGAAACTATTCAAATACAATCTATTCAATCAATTCAAAATAAATAATTTTTATCAAATAGTATATAAAAATAAAATTTAAAAGAAAAAAATGCATTTTTAACTTTTTCTGACAAAATATATGTCTAGTTTATTTATAAAGTTGGCTACTACAAAGTATGGTGTTTTGTGAATTATTAAAACTAATAGTTAACGAAGATTTTTCATACATAATCTTAATATATTGAAACACCCCAAGGAAAGACAAGGCCTCTACCTTTATATTAAGTTTGATTGAATTTGAAATAACTATGGGACAATTGTCAAATTATACAACTTAAAAACTTTGTGGGATACATAATTATCATTGAATTAAACTTATGAAACGTTTATTAAAAATAAATTCAAAACTTGATTGAATAAAAAAACTATAATTTTACCTATATAATGAAAATAAAATATTCTTTAAACCCGGATATTTAAAGCTATATCTATACAAATTTCAAGTATAGTTAATTATAACTGTTTTAGATTCTGAGTGAAATTCGTTGTTTTTATTTTTATTTGTTGTGTCTGTGTATACGATTTTGATCAGAAAAATTGTTCTGATTGTACAAACCCTTTCTGATTTTTTTTTTAGCTTGTACTTTGGTCATTTTTTGAATTTCTCAATAGTTTTCCAACTAATCGAGAAAAACTGTTTAAAAATTGGAAAAACACTTCATCCTGGAATCTGGATACGGGTTTCGAACTCCGTATCATCTAGTATTTTCACTATAGTAACCACAACGTTTACTGAGTACAGGTACTTATATTACTTAGATATTATTCATAATTTTTAAACATTATAAGTTATGTATTGTAGTCTTACAGTCTATCCGCAGCAGTCGCAGTCAACTTATATTTTATACAATAGTTGTATAGTTTATATAATCTAATTTAAAATAACGAAAATTGGTAGAAGTCATAGTTCTAAAATAAAGTGTTGAATTGAGAAACATCCAGAACTGAAAACCGAAGGCACAATTATTTTTTGCTTGTCATGCATTAAGGCTATTGGTTGTGAACGTAAATCACAAGTCTACGCACACTGCAATTCAAGTACGTACCTACCCCTACTCTAATTTTCTACTGTAGCACTGAGTCAATCATTTTTAACAATTTTTTTTTTGTATTTGTTTTCATTACACATTTTAGCATTTTAATTGTACGTTTTTTATGTATTAACTGCACAAAAATCTGGTCTTTAATTATAACAAAATTTGTGGTGTTTTCGTCACTTGAGAGTTTTGATTAAAAATGAAATACTAATTAAGATATTTGGTTCTATAACCACTCTATTATTCATAGTTTATTTAAGAATTGAGAATGTATGATTGACGAAACTATAACGCAGAAAAAAGTGGCATTACCATATGCCACTCGTTCCTCTCCTTTGATATAGAATTAGGTACTTATAATACTATAGGTTTTAAAAAATAATAATTCTTATGCATATAATTATAATATTCATGTGTGTATGGTTGAAATCATTCAATTGAATATTGTTAATGTAAAAAGTGTTAGAGCACAATATAAAAAGATTTTGAGAGGAATATGGGTTCGTAAATAGAATCGTGTTTAAAAAATCATGTTACGCAAAAAATAAAAATATTGAAGGACATAAAATTCCAACAAATCGTTGGCTTTACAATAAATCAAAAGTCAAATGAAATTATACTATCAAATGAAAGTATTTGTGAAATAGGGGTTTTCTCTCATTTATGCGTAAGCATTTTCAATATCGATACGTTTAAAAAGTAAAAAACAAATTTGTTAGTTAATATAAATAATCACTTGAATTTAGTTTACCTAATACATTGATAAATAAAAATAAAATAGAAATAAACTATAGGATATTATAATAGTCATCGGTATTCAAATCGCAGTGAACTATTCATATACATATTATATTAACTTCGTTGAAGTTTATTTTTAATATCAGTGAATAGTTATTTATATATTAGTTGAAAAAATTGGTATGTATCGGTTAGGTAATGAATAATATTGCATATAAAAGAAGAACACATAAGTGATGTTACTTTGATTCAAATGAATTATAATTCAAAAGGCTGCAAAAAAATAATTCTATACAATTGACTACATCATCGAAGTTGTTGTATCAATCAAATTTATATATATATTTAATTGGTTTTAAAATGTTGTATACTATTTTTAAACATTATTATCTCGCGGATTAGTAAAATATTATCGTGATTAACATATTATATTATAGTATTTACTATACGGTCATAGTTTACATCTCGAGTGCTTTCAAAAAAACAACTGGTGAACTTAAAAAGCTGAACATGTAAGAAAAAAAGTTATCTTATAACCTAGTAAAGTAACCTAACATAATTCTTTATCTAAATATACTTAATAGTAAGTTTACTTACTTTAATTTTATAGCTTCAAATATCAATAATGATAATAAATACGTTAAGAGTATTCACAATATTTAAAGATCACACACAGATGTCACATCAATGTAAATCTATATACCTAACATGATTTATATACATTTTCTCATAAAAAAAATTCTTGGTCAAGACTTTCGAGGTACTTTACATACGACATATAAGTAGTTAAATTAATCATATATCAAGATCAAGAAATTGTATAATAAAAAGAACCAATCTTATGAATTTTTAATATTAATGAATATTATTTTATACTCAATATACTATATTGCAGTGTATCGTTTTATAAACGCACGGCAATTCAAATGACAAACGTTCATAAAAAAGATAAAACAAGTATTGCTATTTATTATTTTTAATATATTTTAAATTTAATTTTATGTACCTACTTGCAATCTATAGAATATAATACAGTGATTGCATTAGCACAATATTCAATGTATTTAGGAATCTCTCCAACCAAGGTAGGTATTCCATCGATTCTATGAACCTGGTGTTATCTATAATTTATTAATATACCATTTATATTTCATTTAAATGATCCTTACACCGAGTATCCTCCATGATCATCTGTGAAGGATTTTCATGATTTTCTTACGATGCTAGATCGATAATGAAATCGATATAGACTATAGTCGAACAGTAATTATCAATGATTTCGGTTTGATAGATTTACTTCTGTCCTGTAGTCGAATGTTTGTACTTCTTAGTCATTATTTAATAAATTTGAAAGGCTGTGGCCGTAGATCCCACGCAGAGTTAATAATTAATGAATTAATACTTATACTTAAATTGTGAATGAAAATTACTTTATTTTTTTTCTTTAATGGAGATCCGAAACGTACTTCTAGGTTGATTTTTCAAGTAATTAAGGTATACTGCGATTTATATGAAGTGATGTTTCTATGTGTTTTAATACGAAACTCGAATATAGGTTCATCTAACCTATAAGGTCTATATGATTTCAAGAAAAATGAGTGATCAGCAATACTAATCTATTCATTTTAATCTTTAGTTTAAATAGTTTAATATTGTTTATACTGTTCATGGTACGCGATATTCAAATGTGTAGTACGGATGTAACGTTCCACATGGACCGGCGACGATACAGATCCATACGATGCTGTTATATGCTACTTATTAGTTGTGGACAAATTTTTCTGACTGTGTATTATATAACATAAAACAATTATGAACACGGCCGGTTAGATTATCAACATACTAATTGCGGGCATAAATTAAATAAAAACCATGTAAGTTGTGGACAACCTATAAGAATATAAAAACATTTTTGTTTTGCTTGCAAATGTTATTTGAAAAAAAAAAAAATGTCTAATTAATACATTATCATCATAGTACAAAAATTGTTTTGCAACAGATTGTATAAATTAAGTTTATCCATTAATTTTACCATTTTAAAATTGCAACATTTGGTTATTGATAAATTATCGGCATTTTTTTGATCGTTTTATACTTTGCATAACGCAGTACTTCGGACTAAGTATCTAAAAAATAAGTTAATAATATCAATCGTCATCTCGTTGATATCACTTTAACATAGTTTTATTTTAATTTCCCAATATTCGTTTATCGGAACGGAAATTTGAACTAATTTTTCCCTTTTGTTATAACTGAATTGATAATATTAAAAACAACAATTGAAAATTATTTGTCCACAATTTGTATGTAATACCTTTCTAAATTTCGTTCGCAATTCACATAGTTTTTATTCATTCTTCCGCAATTTGGAAACTCCAAAAAAAATTAGACTCAATTGTGAATGTAGTACAATGAATAGTTTAGTCCTACGTACAACGTATTTTTATAATTAAATTACTGATGTATTCGCAAGTTTTCGCTTTAACGTTAGAATTATCGGAAAATAAAATGGGATTAAATAAAAAATGTTATGGTATAATTATAACATTTCAAAACCAATACAAAACCTAAGATAATTGTATATATGTGAGATGTTAAAATATGTATAAAAAATAAAAAAAAATGTATAAGTACTTTTTCAATATCATTCGAGCCGTTAAAGGTTGCGATATTAAATGCAATGGCATTTTCATTAAATACCCCAAAAAAAATAAACTTAAAGAACGAACAAATCCATTAACGATATTCTATTAGTGAAACGAGTTGTAGGTAGTCTAGACTTTAGATTTATTATTTTAAGGTATTATTATATTGTACTTATCTTGCATTCGACGTGTGATTTGCATAGTATTTATTGGTTGTCTTTATGAAAAACAACCTTGTTACCTAGTCATTAGTCTTAAACGCGCGCTCTAACGTCATTATTTTCATTATTTTTATTTCACTTCGTAGTTCATAGTTTTCATACATTTTTAATAATTTTTTTAAAAGAAATCATAATATAATAATAGCATTAAGACATTTTAATCCGGTACTTTTTACGTACCTACTTATCTCGAAAGTCGAAGTTTCTGGTTATTATTGGTTTATTAAACGTTCGGTCGATGTTGGTGCCATGCGTAAGAGTGGAACCCTTAGGTATTTCATAGGAACAGGTGAACGGCATACTAATGGTTATTATTTCTAAAGCATTTTATATCGTACAAACACATAAACTGAGTAATGTAAGCGAAAACGTTAAAATGTAAATTTACCTATTTTATCAAAAATCACTAATTACGGAAACGTGAATTTATAGTATTATTTTCCTACATCTTCAACAAGTATTTTTGGCTCATTTGATGGAAAAAAGTAAAAATACTTGAATAAATATTGAAGTACTTGGATGTATTGAATATGACACACTAAAATAAAAGCCGCTCAATAATTTGAAGATCAGAGAACTTAGGTCCTAACTCAAAAATGTACATACAATAATATACCTAGGTACTGTACTACTGTTACTGAATACAATTTGGTAATATTGAATCACACTTGTAATTAAGAAGACCCTACACCCGCATCTCTTTGTCTTACAAACGTAGAACATAGCAAATCTGTGTTCACTAGAACTAATTATGTGTTGTCGGTTTTAAAATTACAGTAATCTGGCCTATCTGAAAACTTTATCTGTGGATCCACGGAGGTTTTTTACGAAATTTTAATTTTTAAGCAAGTTCTGAGTTTTTTAAATTATAATATATAAAACTGTCCTAACGCGTTTTAAAATTAAATCCATAGAGCCACAGATAATGTATTTAATTTTAATTTCAAATAGGTTAGATTATTCTAATTTTAAATCCGATAGTACAAAATGAGTTCTAGCTATTGAACGCAGATTTCTGTTCTACATTTGTAAGACGGAGACAACATGTCCTAAACGGGACCACTAACGGTATCCTTTTAAGTTTAATCGAACTTATATGCAATTAATAAATGTCTATTATAGAAGTTCTGGTTGAAAAAACTCAAATTGTTGAGTCTTCCCGTTTTCGCCTGTATCGCACTTTATTATTCTCGTTTTATCAAGGAGCTGAAATACATTTTGTTTTATTCGAATTATAAAAGTTCTCTCGCGGAATCAAACGTTTTGTTCGACATGGTTTTCAAATCATTATTGATGTTTGAGAGTCTATACTAACTTTATAATATTATAATTTATAACGTTGATCTTAAATTTGATTTTTTGCCTGCTTGATGTATTACATTTACATGTCTTTGGCATCGATGGTGTTGAAAGTCTACTGCGGCAGCGGTACGCGATGATTTGTGCAAAAGCGGTCGTGATTCGTGTATAATAAACCGTATTATATTAAGACCATTCAAGAAAAATACGTATATATACATTATACGTGTATATAATACCACAGGAGTAGCGAAAACCTGAAAATGAATAACAAAGTCAATTAGGATTTTGCCGATTCCACGGCAGCGTCTCATTGTGTGCATTACATTTTAGTCTCCTCTTCAATAAACTACTATACCAGATAACATCTCGGCCGGTACCAGTTTTTATTCTCAAGGTTTTATGGCACTTTATTTTGAAATTTTTTTTTTCTAACTCGTTATTACGCGGTCTACATCTTTGATATCGTTCTTATTTAATTACTCAAAAACAATCATAATCCTATTATTTTGTACTTAGGTAGTAAGAAATAATATATATAAATAACTATATTATTAACATATACACATATTGGATAATATGTATAGCATATAATGTATTGTATGTATATGTTTCCAAGAGTGAGTTGAAATGTTTTAATTTATAACAATTATATAACTTTAAATTATTTATCGAATTATAATAAATGAAATAGCAGTGGCTTCGGTGACTTGTAATATATTGTGAGTAATATTAGCTGACAAAAAAGTATCCATTAAATGAAGCGCTACCTACTATTTAAAATTGTAAAAGAAGAATTTTGTTTTTGACTGTATAAAATACATAAGGATGATCAATTTGTTGTAAGGTAGAAAAATACAATAATTCATAAATAACGGAATTTGTGTGTTATAATTGACTTGTGCATTACACTATATTATACATTCATAAATATATTAAATTACTTTTCGATACACCAATAAAAATATTATTATTTTTATAACATAATAAGTTACAACTGCTGTATCCAGTTTTAAGTGAACTATTATACCAAAGGATGATAACTATACTGCAGTAAACAGCATTCTCTTGGCACTCGTTTAGAGTCCGTATAATATAGATCGTATAATAATTAATAATAAACAATTATTTTATTATTTTAAATATCATAATAATATTATGGTTCCGAGATTGTACGAATTCCAAATCCAGAATAAATCAATAATAATAATTCTTTTTTCATCTGGATAATAACGGATTATTATGATGTTTGAGTAATGTGTTATTGACTATTGTTATATGAAATATGAAATAAATATGAATAAAAATAAATAAATGTGAAATATTATGTTGTACATTTTTGACTATAATATGATTTTATTTTCATAAACTCATAGTACTTAGGAGGTTTTTAGTAGAATATATCTTATAGTCTTCTACAATAACTATAAAAATATGAGCAGAATCTGGATTATAATAAATAATAGACTCATATATCATAAAATAATAACCTACAAACATGGACAAATATTTGTATTTTTCTTTTCAATAACATGGGTTATCTTATTGTTACACTTTGATATATTTTAAAATATAAATAAATTAAAAAAAAGATATAAGTACACTTTGGTACACACAAGTACTTCATTGGTCTCAGGTGGTATATACTTGGTAAATTGTTTATTCTTCAAATGTAATAAAACTTTTGTCGAATCTATTTAGTCATATCTGGAAAAGACGATCCGGCAAACTGTTTTATTTCCTTTCGTATTCGTATTGAACAAGGATTTAGCTAACTTATTATTCATTATACGAAACAGTGGCGTGTTTGTCATTTAGTAAATAATATATAATAATTATATACTATTAAAGTACTTTTAAAACGAAATACGATCGAATATAACTTATAAGTAATATATGAATAAACAAAAAACCATTTCGATTTTTTAATTGATAGGTACTTACAATAAAATAACTATTAAAACATATTATATTGAAAATAAAATGCATGTAAGATATATTACACATACGTGTACCGGTGATATGCGTAACGTCGAGAAATGTTGCAAATAATATTATGCACATATTATTTAATATCTGTATTCTGTAATATTAATACTGTGTAATAAAAACGTCAATTTGTAAACATTTATGTTAATTAATAATATATTAGGTGAGTGTATTATAAGTGGTTGTTATACTACATTTTAAATTTTAATATTAATGTTAAATAAAATATCGCATAGTAATCATTTTTTTCACTAAAAATGTACATCATTATATTATGAACATTCGAGTACATTTTTCGTTAAAGAAGAAGAATTGTATAATATTCTATAAACGTCACGAGGTTAAAATATATTAAAAAAAAAAAAAAAATACATGAATATCTTCCTCGTCAAATTATAATTATTATTTATCGTAAATGTATAAATCATTTAATATTTAGACGAAGTTATATAATCATTCATACGAGATGATATTCGAATAAAACTGGTTATACCTATTAAATCGACACCAATTAATCATGATAATATTTAGGTATTAATTTGTAAATGGAATCACATGTTATAATGAGGTTTTTATGAGTTTTTTTATACCTACCTCAATCGAGTATAATATAAGTATATGCTTACGAAATAAGAAAAATAAACTCTTATCATTATAAAATGTATAATCATACGTTATTGCGGTGCTTGTTCAACGTTCGTAGACTTTGCTCGTGAGCAAAATACGTTTTTCAAGTATTTATTAAACAGATAGATATCTTCAAGTCTTATAAGTTAAAATATACTGTGAGATTTATACGTCATATATTGGAATATGCGATCTTTTTTTTTCATTATACCATCACGTCAAGTGGACATATATAAATTTATATTGATTTACCTATGATATTTATTGATTTAAAAAAGGTTTGAAAACAGATCATTAATTTATTGGGAAAATGATAATAATAGCATATAAATGTACCCAGGTTTTAATGGGTGTAAAATTTTAGTGTACATATATATACATAGATACGTGGTGATTTATATAGGAAACATTTATGTCATCAATATTTAATGTCTTACAGCAATGAAATAGTGAAATAAATTTGCATACAACCGAAAGTAATCAGTTAGGTATATAATACTAAATAAGGAAGTGATTGGGAACGTTGTGCAGACTAAATCAAAACAAAGAAAAATGTGAAATATTAATGAAACGTTCGAATTATGATTTATCTTGACCAGTTACCGCAGTCGTGCAATTCATTAAAATAATTTTCAATGTACCTACCTTTCCATAGCAAACGCACTGAAGGGCATTTTAAACAAGACTGTTCGCTAATAGAATTTTATATTTTTTTTTTTTTTTACAGTATATTTCAGTAACTAAACATTTTTATACTTTATCATTTTATGTATTTATTATTATTTTATATACACCTCTTCTAGCTCTTCTTTTTTTTTTACTATTTTTTAAAATTTTTTTAAGATTATGCAATTTTTAGTCCAGGTTAAACTGTTTTTTTTTTTTTTTAAAAAAATGTGTTTAAAAAAACCATACTAAACTCTATACAGATAACTTCACGCTGAAAAAAAGTATTAACATTTAAAATAACTCATCAACACTATACAATTGATATGAACACGATTACGTGCAAGTTGTGTTCAATAAAAATTTTAAGTATGATTGAATTTTATCATAAATTATGTAAGTGTAAATAAAGCTCATAGGTAGTTTTATTTTTGTTTTTCGCAAGAAGTTATTTTAAATAGACAATTTCCGTGTACCATATCCACTAGACAGAGGTTAAAGGATATTGTACATTGTATAAATGATATACAAATATTTGACACATTTACATTTTAGCCCCAAATCTTGTAATATTTCACTGTTGAAGTGTTGAAGTGTCCCATGCAAACTAAGGTTTCGTCGTATTTTATTTATCAAATCTATTGCACTTTTTTCTGATTTGATTACGATAAATTTATTTTTATATTTATACATTTTCGTATTTCTATATAATGTGTGCAATGTGCATATATATTTTATTATTAGGTAATTGATCGAACTAACTTACACAGCAGTTATAACTCAGACCCGAACCTCCTAGATTTTTAGTCTTATGTAAAGTATACAAGTAGAATAAATCTTAGACATGCACCACACAATGCTTTGTTTTTAATTTGATGATAATATATATATATATATATATATATATTATTTGTTTTATTATTAATTTTAATGCCTTTCACTGCCCTTCACTTAATGCTTTTACTGTCATTGTTTTTATATATTTTAGTTGCTATATTTAATATTTACCAATATTTATGTATTTTTCTTTGTAAATTGCCGTAATTCGTGGGAATAAAAGAAATAAATAAAAATACCTTTAAACTTGTATATGATTTATAAGATACTGCGTATAATTGTTATGCGTCCATTGTATAATATTTAAGCTGTAAGGCGTAAGATATAATATTGTATTGAATATTTACCAAATAGAAATGAATGTGGTGATCCATCATAGTTATGAACAATTTAATCGGTCGTTTTGAACAGGACTTATGTCAAGAAATATGAAACTCCATAGGCATACTAGATATGTTTATCTAGGGTATTACGTTTTACTATACCTGTTAAAAATGAAATAGCTTCCTATTATCCGCTTATCACGCACGGTGATTTACATTTAATTATGAATTCGATTTTAAAGAGAATGATATAAGCCGTGATTAACGTCATTTTCGTCATAAGCTAAATGCTTTGACCTTTTCGAAAAATTTAAAACAGAATTTTCAAAACGACTCTAATTCTAATAGCTGTACTTTATGTTTATAATCGCTTCTTTGAAAAATTATAATTATACACCACGCCAACACAATGAAAACGAAAGGCATTTTAATGATAAAATAATGGTATGCAGCTACGTTGCAGAATACTTACACGAAAGTAGGTAGGTAGAGGTATATACCTATATTGTACCTGCGTAAACACGAAACATCATAACACGATTTGAACCCTTTACATTAATAAAATCGATGATATATCTTCGTACACGTGGGCATAACATTATAATATTATACTCCTGTGCACGCACATAATCGGAATTCGATTTTTCAAATAACATAATATGTAATAAGTACTACTAATGATAAGAATATTACAATGTTCAATCCCACATTTACTAATTTACAGTGTGCATACATCTCGCAAAGATGACATAATATTGAATTCCGCAATGTTATATGTAGGTATATAATTTTATTTTGAAATAGCGTTTCGTAATGTTGTTAATGAAATAATATAATGTTTCGCTAGTTCAGAGATATTGAAATATAATAATGTTATGTTATGACGTTTACTGTTACAGTACCTGTATCTCCTAGAACGAATTTTAAAATATTATAGGATAATTGATTTAATTTTTAAACTTTATACAAAAGCTTTTTGGTAATGTTTTTGATCTAATATGAGCAAGTACAAATGTATATTATACACCAACGCATTCCTTAAATAAATATTTTTAACTAGAACAGTATATATGATTACATAAATACAAATAAATAATAAGATTCAACAATATACGCACTACGCATACGCGCTACAGTTATACGTTTCATATTATACTAAAATCTATTTAAAAAGAAATCGTTAAAAGATAAATTTGTTATTTTTGTTATTAGCACAATATTTTAATATTTTTAACCGTTTAAAATATACATTATTCGTAGTACCTATATACTATACATAAGCATTATAATTGTATACATTATACAGTATCGATACAGTATTATAGTATTTCGATTTTAATGACACCAACTAATAATTATACATATTACACATATCGTTGCGTTGGTAAAACATAAACTGAACGCACGACGCGCGTGTTTTAACAATAAATAGTCCTAAAATGTCGGTTGTATATAATTACTGTACCTACTGGTGCTGTAGTTAAACCTTAAACGTCGATAATAAATATTATTAACGAACGATCAAGAGCTAATCGGGTCGTTACGTCATAACAAGATAATTCGGGTCAACGGGATATTTATTGTAGTTTTTTTGAGTGTGCCATAATAAATTATATTGAAATATATTAATAATTATTAGGTATTTATATGTCGACCAAATTATTGGTACAGTATAATATTTTTTTTATCTATTTTATTTAAAACAATAATTTTGGCCCTGATCATAGATATTGATCCTGAAAAGATTTGTACAATATTATTGAATGCGTAACATATTTATATAGAATCATTTTACAAGCCCGCTTGTACGGCTTTTAAACTTAATAAGTACGACATTCCGTTATAAGTTATCATATCTTTAGTTGTAATACCTTAGAATCTGATCTAATTTCAGAATTATATATAATATTATGCATGATCACTGTTTGAAAAAACATGGTAGTATAAATATTTAAATATATGAATTATATTATACATATATATATTCGTTCGTATTAGAAATAAATTATTGAAAATGTGTTGTTTTGTGATAGAAAAATGTTTGTTGTAACTTATTTTTATTCGACGTTATATCATTGGTAAATTTCATAATAGTATTTATTATATATCGTTTAGGAAAATATATTGAATTACTATCACTACTAAAGGTTTTAAATTGTGCATATACAATGACTTCATCGACACATCACACATGACTTACTTCAATAAATTTAAAATGTATTATTATGGAAATAATGATTAGGTCTAGTTATTATAGTACACGTATAACAATATATGTCTTATAACCAAAAACACAATAAAAATCGCAGTTGTACTATTATATAAAACACGTTTATAATTTTAATATTGTTGACTGTTTTTACTATTTTTAGTAATGAAATCAAACATTCAGAAAGTTAGAAAAAATATAATTTTAAAAAAAAAGCGAGTTCAACGTAAAAATAATTTAAGCTGCAGACGACATACGAAAAGTTTACCACAATGGCCGATGACGAAACAAATCATTCGATCACAATTATTAATATCTAACATATTAATATATTGTATAATTTTTAATATAGGTATATTTATGAGTAACTAACACCAAGTGGGCATGGATTAAAAAAAGGTATATTTTAATTGTACGTATAAAGTGATTGATGTTAAATACGATTACATGTTACTAATTACTATTAATTATTAAATATAATAATTCAACAATTAGAAATTTAAATAAACTATACAAGAACCAAGAGCAACAAATTGTTAAAATAAAACAAATCATTATTAATTTAATGTTAAATATAATAATAAATTATTCAAGCAAAAATTATTATATTTTGAATAGTATGAAAAAGAAATTAAATTTTTCAAGTTTGTTTCTTAAAGTTGACATTTAGTTTACCGGTGGCAAAAATAAAAATGTGTTTGTGCATAGGAATAACAAAAAATATATTTGTAGATATACACGTGAAGTTTGAAAAATTTAAAAGTATTAAGGAGATAATACCTTCTAGGATAATCGATTTTGGAATAAAACAAGTTCATATAGTATAGTCAGCTCAAACACTTCAATACTAAAAATATCGAGTCTTTCATTATTGTAGAGAATACATACGTGTGATGAGAGCATAGTTCCTATAAAGTAAATGAAGGTTAAATACGTTATACTCCGCGAATGTAACGTGTTCCTGTCGGCGACGAAGTCCTTGTTGCAAAAATTCGGATTACACTTCATTATACCGACATGAGATTAAAATTATTTGGATTATTTCGATATTTTTTTTTTTTATGAAAAAAAAACACAGATATAGAAAAAGTGGTATTTATTATAAATAAAAAATACATAAAATGCGTAAACAAAACATGATTATAATACAACGACGATTGACCAATAATGAAATCGAGGATGATCCTCGGTGACCAAACCGGACTTGGCCAATACTCGTCCAACAACATGGTTGCATAATATTAGGATTTTCAGACTAAATAGTCTAACCGCATGTATATGTTCTTCTTCTCTTTTTTTTTAACTTTTTTTTATTTTACTAGATTGTGATTTTTAAACGCACATCGATGAAGACGACGATTCAATGCTGAAAACGATAAAACCGTTGTGATTTGGATCAATTTTAAAAATGTTAATTTATCGGTGACTTGAACAGACACTCGAGGACGATGTCGTCCTTGGGCGCATTAAAAAAAAAAAAAGACGACTTTGACTAGGTGCACGTCTGCGCATAACGCCCTTTAGCGTGATGCGCTGTAGCCAGGGAGATAGGAGAGAAACACTATATCGTGTATCGTATTATGTTATATATAGTGGTTCGAGGAGAACAAAATAATGTACCTATATATATATACGATATACAAACGCCATTAACGTTGATACGCCGGATGACGGAGAATCAAACCCACCATGCGATACACAATAAAGATGGATGTGGAAAACCGCAATTACAGTAGCTGAAGTAATGCATTGGATGCGCATGATTACGAAAATTGTAAATAAATAATATTATATAATACGGATTTGAATTATGGCGGTCGTTTAGACGTCCATGATGCGTAGGCGGCGGCGGCACCTGCAGTGTTTTGATATAATGTTTACTACGAAAAGAAAAATAACTGTCTATATATAGCCTATTATATTATTTTGTCGATATAGTAATGCACTTTGATAAATTATTATAATTTGACGTCTACACGCAAGACGAACCGGTCGAAATTACACGCGCTCCGCTTGTCTTTTTCGTATACGAACATCGCCTAATGTAGCCACTCGTATCGCCGACGTTATGTACTTATGTATCGAATTTTTCGAAATATGATTACATTTGCGCATAATATTATATTAACAATCGTTTAGCGCTCGTGGGCGAACAAAAAAAAAAAACGAGATATTATATAGGTGCGGGATGACCTAAATGCATACGCCATGATAAATGTGTGGCTCATCGTCGCTCGTAATAATTTTGGCCTTGTACCATCTTCACACATGAAATAAAAAATAAAAAATTCGAAAAAATCGGTTAATTTTATACCGTTGATCTTATGTTGGTTGTGATGTGTACATTCATGTGTAAATACTATATACGTATAATGTATCAATCTACCTACTTTTTACCCGAGTGTAGTTCGACCATTACCTTTTTTCAACCAAATTCCCGTATTTGTCTATATTATATATATAGACATACCTATATAGTTGTATATTCTTAAATTTAAATTTTTTTTTCATCTTCAAGTTAACCCAGAAACTATGTTTTCCACGGTTTCATTTTTTATCCCATCCTTGGTATGTCTTATAGCTATATAAACCTTGTTTTTTTTCAAATTGGAATCCCATATTTTCTACACGAAGTAATATTCAGCTAATTTTTATGAAACCTTTAATGTAACGTAGTCAAATTTCGGACTGGTACTTTTGGAATTATTCAAATTTAAAATTGTAAAGGTGCTAAATCAATTAAGTATCTGATGATTAGGTTACTTATGTAGCTTCAACATTACGCAGATACAAAATAATGTGGAACTTGGTAAATAATGAATACGTACTATAGTGTAACTACGTAAAGTAATGTTGATAAATACAGCTCAAATGTCGGTTTTTTTCAAATAGCAGATAACTGTCGTACTATCCAATTCTACGTAAACATATAGGTATGACATTATAACGTATTACATAATAATTAATAATATCAATTAGTGCTTATAATAGCAAATAGCGCTGAAAAACTACATTACAATTTTACGTATATTATAAGAATATTTCCTTAATACTTAAATTAAAATAATTTAAAAACTCATTATTCGAATTTTGATTTTGGTACATCAAAATACACAGAAAAATAATCCCGATGGAGTACTGCAGTAAAAAAAGGTATCCGAGAAGATAAGATTTTTTGAAAGTCACATTTTTTAGGGCAATGTGTCAATGGCAGTTTAAGCTCTAGACTCAAATACATAATTTTTTCAGTAATTAGTTACCAAGATAATATTTTATGTTGATTTTGTGTTGTTTTTATGATGATGGATATAAAGTGTTGCGAGTCGCTATGACTGAAAACCGAAAAAAACAATGTAATAACTGATATTATAGTCTAAGAAAGGATTTTTAAAAATTCGATATAATTTATATACCTATATAACTTCTATGGTTTAATAGGATAAATAAGGGAGTAAAAATTGAAAATATCACCTAGCCGGAACTGCGGAAGCTATGTTTAAATATATATTATATTCATAATCCATATTACTGGCAAATTAAAATCCGGGAAACGCCGGGTAACGAAAGCTAGTATGTAATATAGTTACCGTATATTGTACCTACGCCGTTACTTATTTATATTTTGATTTTTATTAACACAGATTTACGCTCAAGATAATAACAATATGACAATTTATATTTTATGTAAGTAAATACCGACTTAAAAACGACGTATTACACGTATTCTTATGTCTTAGCTATTAATTGTGCAGTCGACCATGTTCTTTGTAGCTATTTGCATTATATTCCTGGTGCACGAGTTTAGAAAACTATTTGAGTCCGTAAAAAATAAAGAACGCGAACTGGTATTCAATCAAATGATGGAAATGGACATGACGGGTGATGATTTCGATAAAAATTTCTTCATTTCAGAACAGTTTAAGATGATCAATCAGTTGAAAATCGATAAACAGTTTTACAAGAGAGTAGCAAAATACTACAAAAAACTATATTTGTGGCGAGAAAATTGATAACCAAAGATTTTTCAAGTATATTCATTGTACGATTAAAATTATTACTTAATTATTATTAAATTCAATATGTTTTTAGTGTTTTTTTTTTTTTTTAAAAAAAGCGCACAAATACACACGAGTAAATAATTGTAATCCTCGATGAAAATAATTATAATATAATAAAAAGAATATTTTTACCATTAAAATCGTTTAAATCATTGGGAGTTTTTTGTTTTTTAACTATAATTGTAAATTTAAATATAATAGTTATACGCAAATATTTCACAGCCCTTCAGCTCTTTCGTAATACACTTAACACCCACAGTTTAAGAATACTTTTGTGGTATCTATATTATTATTTAAGTATAATTAACATAATATTTGTCTATCTAAGAGATTAAAATTATTGTTCGTGTGGCCTGTGGCAGCAGCAGTAAAAAGACGACAGAGAGAAAGAGAGAGAGAGAGAGAGAGAGATCGCTATGGGTAATTTCACGAGCAATTATACAACACATTAACGTCGCCAATCCGTAACATAGAATGTATTAGCCATTGACGACTACAATTTTTTTTCAACAGAGTTTTCGTGTATTTTTTCAATCGCGTTCTGTCAAGTTCATATGAAAATGATATGTTGAATAATAACATTAAAAAATATTAATGTAGGTAGTTGAATCGACAGATGCGTCCATTAGGTCGTGTCAAGGAGCCCAGTTACGTGTATAGTCTATAATAAGTATAATAAGTAATAACACATCCGATCGTGTGACCTACCCAATGGGTAAGGAATATCCTAGACGAATCAAGGACATTGTGGTTTAATTTCATAATTTGAACATTGAACGCGGATGGCAATTTGATTTTCATTCCAAAAAAAATAGTAATTGACTATCCTGTTTTCAAAAAAAGACGTATACATTATATAGAAAACATTTAAAATCTTAGATTATTCGGTGTTTAACATGCGAATATTTTACAACCAAAAATAAATGTAAATATATGTTAATTAATAGAATAAACTACCAAGAACTATAAATTTTGTCTTTTTTTTTTTCAAAAATAGCCATGGAGTTTCTGTTTTTGTTTTTTGAAACCATTTTTCTCCAACAATTATGCTGCAATATTATAACACCGCGGTCATACAACATAATAAAACATGATTTACGTAGCGTTGAGTTAAAAACGATAAACTATTTGGTGAATGAAACAAAATAAGAACAAAGTTAATCGAAAGTAAATTTCAGTGGCAGAACGAATTGCTACTCGAGAGATGTTCAATACAACTGGTTTAACTCGTTTTGTCGTCCTCTTAACAACAGAGAATGAAAATAAAATTGTTCACCATTATATTGTACTATTATAATATTGAAGATGAAATACATAATATTATACTATGTAAAATCTACTCGTAACCAAAAGTAATAAAATGTTTGCAGGGTGGTGACTGTACCTGATATCTATACCTATTTATCTATACGTGTGTACGATTTCAAGCCGAATATTTAATCGGTTTATTATGCGCGGCTATAAAAATTCAATTACCATAAGTGGTCTGATAAACTTTGATCCGCGAAAATGTTTCGTAGTGTTAATGATCACTATACATCGATTGATATATTTAATCCAATCCAAATTAAAAATATATCTATTCTTATAAGTTTTATTATAATACCTTTTATTATCTCAATTAGATTATGTAATCGAACATTTGTATGTACTGTAGTATTACTACTCGTATATATGTTTATCATAACTTTTCGTTATTGTTATTCAACTCAAATGTTTTTATTTTTATTTTGTACTATTATTTATACATATATATATATATATATATATATAATTTCATGTAACTGTTGAGCTCAATTGTTCTCACTAAGGCTATAAAAATAAAATTAAAATAAAAAACGACATGTAATCAATAAATAATAATGATGTGTAATGCCGTAAAAGTAAAAAAAAAATGTTAAAAAGTATTCAAAAAGTTAATAAGTTTACTCAGAGATATGATAGACAGTTCAACGCTGTATATAGACGTAGTGTTGGTGACCGCTGTAGAAGTATATATATATATATATATACAGGCAACGAAAATGTTAACATGATTCTTCTCTATTAATCGGTGGTCAAGACAATAAAAATAATAAGGTTTTTTCCCCATGTACCTATTTGTATTTTGTTGGAATGCTACATATATTATATAAATGATAAAATATATTTGAAATTCGTGCAAAAATAAAGATACATCTAGATAGATTGAACTTTTGTAGAATATACGCTCATAGATTTTCGTACATCCGTATATCACATAATATATTTCAAGAGCATACGCGATAACAAATAATTACTGGCCATCGTATATAATAATACGACTAGTTTTTGAACGGTGTTAAAAGTTTGGTAATTTTTACCATTCAAGATGAAAATTAAAGAAAGGACCAGAGAGAGAGAGAGAGAGAGAGAGAGAGAGAGAGAGAAGGAGAAAGAGCAGGTTCTTCACTTTCAAGAAAATAATACGTAACTACTTCGTCATATAATATTAAAATAATAATATGATATTACATATTATTACGTATAATAAGTACCCGTAGTACAGTGTTCCGCCACTGCCGTTGGCCACTATTATATACAGACACAGTTGACTCGTTTCTCATTATTGTTCATACATTTATAGACGACGAGGCACCGACGAAACGTTTCGCAGACGCGCGAACATAATCATATACACATATAATTGAGTACGTATAGCCGTATAGATAGTACCTTCTATTTGGTACGGTTTCGTGCCTTCGTATATTATTATTGACACTAGAATAGTCGAATGAATCTTACAGTCAAATACTTTCATGGATATAATATTAACAACAACAACAATAATAATAATTATTATAATGTATTATTATATTCTAGATTATTGTATATTATACGTTTTTCAAAAAACGGTCGACCGCGGTGACGGTTATTTGAGTGAAAAAATACGATAAATCATAAATGTATTAATTAAAATTATAATCGTAACTATAAACACGCGTTCCACGTGCAGTGCTTAGAACAATTATTCACACGTACTGGAGTTATATAAGTTTTTGGGTATACTGATACCAAGGTGGTATCCAAATGTTTTCAATTAAGAACAATATGTTTGTAATGCTTAGATATTGGATTTGAGATTTAAGATTTGAATACGAATGTTACAATCACGTTCTTATTACGTGTTCCCAAAATATATCTTAACCGTAGATTTTTCATCGCTTCATCTTGATTGCAGTGATAAAGATCTCAATAATAATGTTGATTTTTTTTTTCATAATAACACTGATTGTATTAAGTATATAGTAGTATGTTCAAAACAGACATTACCCTAGGGGACCTCCGGTACTTACTGGTGTTTTATCTCCGAAAGAGTCATGATTTTATCGGTTTCAAGCTTCGGTAGCTCCAAACTCGCTCGTTGACGAAGAACATAACGTTTCACCGATTGTCTCACTTTTTTCGTTGTTTTCGTGCCGTACTGCCATGTATCTTTTATTGTTACTATTTTGTATACATTACATATTATACTCTAAGTGAAGCGAGCAATGTACCGGCCAGTATATTAGTCTTACCATTATTAAGATATTTGACGTCAGTATATATAATTAACATAAAACAAAAATAAAATAAAAAATAAATAAAAATAATAAAATAAAATAAAATAGGATATAATTAATATCCATTCAAATATCTTAACATAAAATATCATCTTATTGCTTATGTCTAAGCAATTAATGTCAGGGTTCTATGAATCTAGTGTGAATAATTTATAAATAATATGAATAATATATGCTATATTATACCGCTAATGCGTATTTGCTCGTGCACACACATATTTTGACATGCTTACTTATAGCCATTGCCAAGTTCATCAACCTGATCTCGACGCCAGTGCGGCTGCTATGGTTTAGGCCATACACGAGTGAGACCAGCCTGAACAAGTGGAAAAACTTCTTTCGCCACTATTGGCCACGTGTAAAGCGCCTCCTCCTCTCCCCCCCTCCGGGACCGTACATTCAGCGAGGCAATCTCAGTGCCGTCATTTTTTTGCAAAATTTTGTCCGCACAACTGCTACAAGTACACAAATACACATATATTAATATATACTGTGGTCTTGATAATCCCACAAATAAAAGGGTCATAATTGTAATGAACTAATGGCTATAGTTTTTATAAAAAACATGACTCGAAAAAAGAATAATCAAGTAAAAATTGTGAACTCTCTTACCCGCTTCAATGTTTAAAGCTTCAATGCTTTAAAAACTATGTATTTGTACCCGAGCTCTGGTTTTATTTTCGAAGACCACGAAAAAAACAAAGACATAATATTATAAGTTTAATAATGTATTATTTAAATTGTCTTTTTTTTTTGAAAAAAAAAACGTATCATAAAAAACAATAAAAATGTTTTTTATTAAAATATATAACATTTACAATCTGAATTAAAAAAAAAAAATTATAATGAGTAAATATAGGACAAAAATATGACATGACGGAAGACGGTAAGTAGGGAAGCTATCCAGTGATAGGACCCTATTGAGATTTCTACACGAGGTTTATCATAAAACGATTTTACGAGATAATACAAGAAATACAAGGTTCTAAAACCCAGGTTTGGTGATAATTTACAGATTTTTTTTTTGGTTAAATTGTCTATAGTCATCAAATCGCAACTCTAATAAAATCAGTAATCACACGCAATCTCTATAATACTATGGTAATGTATTTTAATATTATGGTAATATGGTATAGGCAACAAAAAATAATAATAATAGTATATGAACGTTGTAAAATAATGCGCGTATTAAAAAACATATAACATATTGCATACAACGAAATCGCGTGGACGATCGTAAAAATAATAATCGATATTGTTGACGCGATTCGCGAATACAACACACAATAAAGTTAATGAAATATTCGGTGGACGCCGAGGCGGACGGACCTATTATGTGGGGGCGGCCAGAGGGTTGTTTCGTTAGGTTCCGGCGAGCAGGGCGTGTCCGGGGGGATGGGCTCTCGGACCGCGGTCCTAGTACCGACTATGACGCAGGATAAAACCGAGCTCCGGCGGTACCAGGGTCGTATTCGGTGAGCGCGCGTCCCCCGTGTCGGATTGTCCCCCCCTGTGACACCGCGTACACCATCGCCGCCACCACACCCCGCACGACCGGACGATGGCACCGGGCCGCACTGGTACCCGTGGTGGGGGGATCGGGGGGGGACGACGTCGACCGTGAGAAAAAATGTCACCACGTGACAATTTCACGGGAGAGTACAAGTTTACCTACCAGGACCGCATGCGATCGACCGCGACGCACGGCGCTATACGGTTTCGTGTTTAAACGCCGCGCGCCGCCGACGACGTAACGAAAATAAAAATCCGTGACAATGCGAGAAATGGCAACACGTACGACGCGGGTGAACATTTGCCACGACGGTCGACGGTGGCAGCGCTGGGCGACGCCTCCCCAAAACTTGCCGAAAAAAATTAACTGCCGTTCCTTTGGTCATTCGATGTAAATACGAACATACTACGGTTGGCGGTTTTTTTGCCGTAGAAATGAACACGAATGAGTGTTGGATTTCATCCGACATCGCATATAGGTACTTACGTATATTTCAATAAATCAACCTCTCCAATACGGTGTACAGGCGTATTGTAAAGACACAAGCTGCTCAACACATATCTTGTAACAATTTAATTAGAATTAATTAAAACATAAAAAAGTCGACTTTACATTTTCTATCTTTTATTAGAACGGCTCGGATCTAAATGCAAAGTGCATCTTATTCCGGGTGATCTTAGCCATCAATATGCTTTTTAAGTAAACAATTCGTTTCGTACATATAACGTAAAATTATTTTATGGGTGAATATTTCATCTTGAACTTTCTCGGGTATTTCGTGTTACTTTAAATGCATAATTGATCTATATGCAACTTAATAATTCAAATCGAAACTTTGACTGGTTGCCATTTGGTCGATTTTGATTTTAGAGCTATGGTAAAAAGGACCAAATCGACTTAAAAAAATTTGGTCGAATTTGGTATTCAAAACACATATTGCCATTTAAAAAAAATACAAGTTGTATTGCGCATGCGCACACGGAAAGATCTAAATATGTAAAAATTATCAAGAAATATGTATTTATGTATTCCCTATCCCCTCCCGAAAACCGCATATTAATCCGATGTCACTGGACAGAATTATTTAGTGTTACCTTTAAAAGGAATCACATTGTATAACGTTTGATTTAAAAACTATCGTCAAAGTTTACCGTTAGAATTCATCAAACGATTGATCAAAATCAAAACGTTATAATATTATGCGTAAAATTGTTTGAAAATTATTTTCTTAACCGTTGATTCATTGTGCTTTCCGCGTGCACACGCCGTTTTCGTCAAAATATCCTTAAACAAGTGTGTTCAGTTGCCGTTTCGTGATACAAGGCGTATAATACTACGTGATACTCCGCTGTAACTATAGGATCCGCTCCAACAAAATATTATAACAATATTATTATATTATACTATAAATACATGTACATGTACATGTTCGTGATGTAGGCAACAAATTATACATCACACGAAGTGTACATTGAGTTGTGTGACATGACTTGTACAGGCGCAACGTTTACAATAATCATTATTTCGATATAAATATATTATATTATTATATTATAGTTGTTGAGACGTCTTTTCCGTAGCCAACATGAAATTTTCTAATCTTTAACGTTATGTTTTTGTATACAACCCTCAAAAAAATCGTGTACGTACTTTGTAAAGGGTTACTATTACCGTACTGAAAAATATAACCATTTCGAGGAATTTTCGTGGAATACCCGACAATTTCATAAACGTTTCCGCATAAGTTGTTTTTACTGTCGTTGAAAAAATTATTAAAATATACGCGCAGTTATTGTTTATTTGAAATGAAAAATTGACAAAATTCATCAAATTCATGAATAATATAATCGTTTATATGCTAATATCTATGATAATATAATATTATGATAACTACATGCAATGTTTTTGGAAAATATTGGTTAACCGTATATGCGAATGTCCTAATTGAAAAATAAATTACTTATGTTGTATCAAAATAAAATATATTTGACTCACAAATCATCTCCGTTCGGAATCGTTCTTTGTGTACAATGATACCTATCATTACTTTCAAATTTAATACATCCTTTATAATGATCATAATCCAGGTCCATTCCACTCTTATTGTATAGCACAACGAGTTTCTGGTTTATTTTGATAATTTCCCCCAAAAAATATCATAATATAGAACAATCATTGAGTGTACATGTCCTTAATCCATGGTAAAAGTTATTTTATTATTTTTAAATTGGTCTACTTTTAAAGGAATGTCCTTAAACGGCAACTGTGGACATTAGCCCTTGATGTGAAATTTTTGTAGGTTTTTATGTAATTAATAGTAGTTGTAGGGGGTTTAACACGTCGATTAATATGTGTACACACACGACATACGCATCCAACTATTAGCAGAGGCGAGTGATGATTGACTGAAGCACAGAGAGAGACTGTATGCGGGAGACCCATTCCGTCACACTATGCCCCTCAGTGGTAAAATTAACCTTGTTTATAGGTACTATTTATTATGTATGTTTCAATACTGAAAATACAAAAATGTACATTATTTTACAGAGTTACCCGTCGATTTCGTCAAAATGAACATTTTAAATTCTTTTGAAAATTCTGATCAAATAATTTATTATAATTAAAGTAATTGATTCATAGATATTATGAATTATATTGATACGGATCAAAAAAGTTATAATATAATTACATGATATCAGAAACTTTTCATCCATCATTAATATAATTATAATTTACAAAATCTATAGCGTTTTGGGTAAAATCGATTAATGTACTATTAATACTTTTTCACATTAAATAAAAGTTTTAAGACCTTTTTAAGTCTTAAGACTTAAAATTACATTAAAAATCCGTAGGATAGTATTTTAATATATAGGTTGGTTTGATTGTTTGAAAAATTATAAATTAAAAGCAAAAAATAAAACTGTACGAAATAATTAAGAACGGTAAGTTATATTAATTAGAACTTTCAAAAATTTATAGAATAAGTACTCTCTACATTTCTAGAGATAATCCAACTGATAAGTTAGATAGTTGAGTGTGAAAATATCTATTCTGTAGGTAGGTATTTCATAGATGATAATTTAAAAAAACATTTAAAATCTTACTTTTCAATTTGATTAGATAAATATTATATAAAATTATATATTAAATTATATTTTTTTAATTTAAAACTTCTCACTTATCAAACATAGATCCTGTATTCATACTATTCATAGTTTGTATTTTTATCTTTTATTTTTCAGATTCATTTGTTGAGGTTTTAAGCAAACAATTTTTATTTTTATATTTATTATAAGACATTATAATATCAGAGATAGTTGCGAAGTTTACAATTTGGGACAAAATGACTTCAGAGTACCATTATGATGTATAACATAAAATATGATTCAAATAATGTATTTGATTGCCGATAAGAGCAAAATAATTTTAATCTCATACAAGTGTCTATTATTTATTTTATTTCTGACCGATTTACATATTATTATTAATATTATTTTTGAAAGCATTAAATCCATAACATTTTTTACATAATATATAATAATGTATTTTGAAACATAATGAATCTCGCGTGTCCTAGAATACGAGTACTTCCATAAATTATATTTTATTTGTCAATATTGGTATAATGATAATAATATTATGAAGTGAATTGATTGGTCATCGCACCAGCGCAGCGCCGCCATAACGTTCCTAATCGGTGTTCACACGATACTAGTACAGATCGTATCGACCGGCGGCGGCGGGCCAACGGCATTATTATTATGCATTATCGTTATTCGTAATGTCTTGCTGAAACCTGTTGTTAACTCAGGATTCAAGTTAGACAGTACAATCAGTTTAGACCATACAATAAAACTGATCACTTAAATAGTAAATAAATATATACATATATACATAATATTGCAAATATAAGGACGAAAATATAGCTTTTTGTTTACTCCACAAAGTCCTCCAACGTTCTAGTATTATGAAATAAATTATATAATATCTAAGCCACGAATGAACTGCCATTGAATTATTATTTAGTGATGGCTAGTTTTATTCCTTAATTTTCTTGTCATTTTTATGTACCTGATAGTCAATAGCCAATAGGTAATATCGTTTTATAAAATATATTTTCCAATTTTCTTTATTTACATATGGTTGATTAATTACATATTATAATGTTTCTAGATCAACTATAATGCTGTAATATTCTATAATTCACGATTAGGTTTTTTTTTTAAATTTTATACTCCAAATAGAAATTACTGCAACAATGAATAACTAAAACGTTTTTCCGGTATAATTCAAAATGCCATATTATGAAATAATTATGATAGCTAGTATCAAAATGAGATCAGAAAACAACATTATTTAATTGTATTAATTATATTGTTAAATCATTCCGCGATTGTTATTTTCACTGTTTATTTTTCGCGATTTTCATATTGACTCGATTTCAACGCATGTTTTAAATTGTTTATGCATATTCTAATGAATCTAATTTTACCTATTCATTCTTTTTTTTTTTATCTATTTTTTTATTATTTGCCAATTGTATATTCTGAAAAGATATCTCTTCCACCCTATAATTATTATAATTATTAATTTATTAAACTATTATTAGTTTTATTTTTTATCAGCCATCAGTGTACACTATTTAGCTAAACAATTATAATTATAGTGCAAAAAAGAACCAGATGGACCTCGTTCTGCTGTACAGTAGTCTGTATTATATTATTAATTTTATCATAATACAGTTATAATAATAATAATAATAATAATAATAATAATAATGGTTATTCTGTAGTTTGTTCCATGCTGCCTCGTCGTCTGCTGAGACTGTCCCGAATCTGCTGGTGCCCTGGTGATGGATAAAGCGGTCTGTCTGTATAACCGTGTCAATTGTGTGTACACAATACGTGTGTGGAAACGCAATCATGCAGAAACGCCACGCCAATGTGCGTGCTCGACGTACACGCGTGTGTAGCTCACACGTGGTCAGAAGACCGCAGCACTCGGATGAAGCCCTAGTACATCTGGCACCATGCAATTGCTATACTGGGACCTGTCGACGTGTAAAAAAGCGTGTGTACGCGTATATGTTGTACACATGTGTGTTTTCATGTTTTCCGAACGACGAGACGAAATATATTATTCTATTTTTCGTACTTCCATTCTCGATTTTTACTACGGACGACCGTTTTCGCGGAATTTTTCTCGCAATTGCGGCAATTTAATGACCAACGGACTAAAATGAGAAAATGGTAAAAAAAAAAGGAAAGGTCAAAGGACGAATAAAATAGATCACGAATTGCTTGAAGCGCATCTCGGAATACAATGGGAAATACTGATGTGTGTGCGATTATGATTATTATAAAATATGATTTTATAATTTTATATATTATTAAACTGTTCAAATTTCGAGTTCAGTTTAGTGGAAACCTTGAAAACGAGAAATATACGTTTGTCTTGTAAACCAACAGAAACCTTGAAACAGTTGAAACCGAGAAGAAGATGCTCGACCGATATGCTTCCATTTAATGTAACTTCTCCTATAAATATGTCATGATAATATAAAACTAAGTTATTGGTAAAAGAATGCTCTACGTCTGACAGATTTTTTACGCGTAAACCTGTTGATCTCAACGACGTCTGAAAGAGAACAAAAAAAAGGTAGGTATGTCGTCATAATAGGACTTTAAATTGTTAAATTAACGCACCTGAGGTAATTTATTTCATCAAATAGCTATGCTTTTATAGTTACTACGTTGGCACTCAAAAATCAAGACCAGTTTATTGTTTTACCCACTCGCCGTGAATCTTTAAAATTAATATTAAATTATTTAATTGATACAAGTAATGCTATATCCAATGACCATAGATATACACACACCCACTACTTTTTTTATCGTTAATCGTGGGCACATTGCATGGTGTATAATAATTAATATTATATACTAGATTACAGGCCCGGTGCAAGGCTAAATGACGCCCTAGGCCCAAATGCCAACTGGCGCCTTTTTCATAAAATAAAAAATTATAAATTAAGATTAACTTATAATAAATATGGATATATGTATGGATAAACAAAATAACCATAATTATTATCATTATTTTAGTGGTAATACGTATTTTATATTTCTAAACAATTTTTTTGATTCTGTAGCCCAATTTTTGAGCGCATATTATTTATTAATAAAAATAAAGAAAAAATACATTGGTGAACAAATGCAAATTACTAAATAACATTTCATCATTTATAGCGTATAATAAACACTCGGGTTCTAATTGATATCATAAATTTAATGTTATAAATTAGAACCCAAATGTTTATATTAGCTTTAATATTTTGTTTTTAACTGTTATGCTTCATGTTCGAAGAATTAATAATAATATTGTGCCGGGAGTATTCGACATTTGTGTGTTAATCTTGAGTTTATTTAGTTCGAAACTATAACTATTACAACTACACAATACAAATATTATCGTTAACGTTTTTAGTGTTAGGTAAGGTTAAGAAACGGTGTCTCGCCGTAGATGATATTATAACGTTTTAGTATCTGACCTGATTCCCAACGACGAAATAGCTGGATATAAATTTTCGTAACCTGATACTTAAAAATATGTTGTTATTATGTTACTTGATACTTATATCTTATAACCTAATTTAATAACAATAATATTAATGAACTCATAAAAGTCTAAACATTTTTCAAATGGATGTAAAGAGTTTTGTTTATTTATCGTTTACATTGTACAGTATGGCATTAGATAGAATATTATTATGTTTCACTTATGAATTTAAATTATTATTATATGAGCATAGTATAATAAAGTTTATCCATCTAAATGTTAAATGTGACAATTGTTTGACCAATTGAACTTTTAATTGAATTATCAGATATTATCACAAACTAGATAATATTGTACATGATAATAATTATTAAATTAATATAAAGTTTATGTATACAATAATTTCTGCTTACTTATCATAATAGGAAATTAAATAAATACAGTCAAAGAAGAAATGTTCAACCATTTATTATTACACAAATACGATTCATGGTGCACGTTCGTGATTTTCACAGTTGAAATAATGACAATAAATTACGGTATTAGATGGTAATTATTTGTAATTACAGGTGTTGGTGAAGCGGCGCAGTATTTATTTTAATATAAAATGTTGAGGTTAATGGAAAACATCGAATTTTATATATATCCAGAACAATAATTATAATAACTTATAAGATTAGATGGATCAGAGACGTTTGATCTGTGTCCAATCTATGGATTGAAATAAAAAATAAAAATAATTTTACCAATATTTGCATATTATAATATGATTTGTTGGTTTTAAGTGGTCTAATTTTCATTAGCGGAAATTATGTTTGAGTATTATTGATTACATTAATTTGGTTTTTATAACCCAACCCGTATCGTCCGTAAATCGGTAGAAAATTCAAAATAGTTTGATATCATATTATGATAATAATATAGTAAACAAATAATATAGACTGCAGTGTATGTTAAGTAGAGAACATTCATTTTAATACGGCGTCATTGAATTTACAAAAATAGTAATACAAAGATTTCAAAACAAAAACTAACTTATTGTTTAAAAGAAATCTGTTTTGTGATAACAATTAAGAAATAATCGATTTTATTCTGTGATAAGCCGTAAAATGTATTCAAAATGCCTACTAAAAAATGACATTTTTTATATCCAAAATTTGACGTGGACTAAATTAAAAGTTTGCGTAAAATTAAATAAACTGTATCGAATATAAATATTATCAACATGTAGGTGGTTATATTCAAATAATATTAGTAAAAATCTAATATAGATTGTTTTCATTAATACTGTTGTATAAAAAGAAAAAACACTCATTAAGTATTGACATATCTATATTTTTTCTTCAAAATGATAAAATATACAATGTGAATTGAAATATTAAATTGTGCGCTTTACTACTTTTAAGAAAATAATAAAACAAAACCTTTTAGCGAGATATTATGTTACTGTTGTTGTTATTTGCCTGTATTAAAAAGGAGGACTGAAAAACATGACAAAACTGGTAAGTATAGTATTTTACGATTTCAATGAGAAATAACCGCTTAAATAAGACATTCAATCTTCCTTGCAGTACGTTCATATAATATTGTAATATCCAATCGTTTATAAATTAATACAGGCACGAGTATTGCTAAATATAGATGATAAATCTTGGGAAAATAAATCTCAAATGTGGTATTTCTTTAAACATTTCAAAGCAATCAATTAAAAATTAAACGATGCATCGTATGATATATAAGGGCACTTGGACATGATGAGTGATGCAAGTACCTCATTAGATATGAGTATAGACACATGTATATTCGCTCTGATAAATCAACTATTATAACCGTGGAGAGGGACACAGGACGGTTGATTGCAGGAAACTAATGTACATAATATAGCCATATGTCCATATAGGTATAAAAATAAGGTTAGTAAAGGTACATCGTAAACGCTTTACAATGAACTATTGAAACGTGTGTGCAAACATTGCACGGATCAACCTTAAGCTATTGGTTTCTCGCGCGTCCGGTATTTCTGCAGTGTCCTAGACCGACTTGAACCCGTTACACTATTTTTTATTTTAGAGCATCTAGCTATACGTCTTATTTATTGTTTTCGCACGTTATGTGTTGGATTGTCGGTCGATCGGTTATTGTAGTCCGTGTACGGTGTATGGCCATGGCCTTGAGTATCTACGAAATCCGTGAAATGCTGTGAAATATTGTTATTGGATTCGGTAAACAGAAATGATTGTATAACGTTTAAATCGACACGACAACGGGTTTGGGAAGACTGCGTACCTACACACGCTGCATGCCGTTGCCGACATAATTTTGTTATATTATAATTTTCTACATGATATATATAGAATACATGTTCTTGTTCATAATCACACGTATAATATTGTAGTTTATAATGATGGTTTGTAAGATGTGTTATTTTCAATATGAATACGAAATTATAAATACAATCTATTGAGAGATAAACAATATTGGCATAATTATATCGGTTGTTGTTGGCATAGTAAAAATAAATAGTAATGTATATGTTTCGATATTAAATAAATATACTGCTCCGTGTAGCGATTTCTAACATAATAAATTATTATTATCACGATTTATCAGTTTCGTTGTTACAAATATGACATAATAATATTTCTTCGGAGAAACGTATTCAAAGTTTGAATTTCAAACGATAATATCCAGTTGATATAATATGCATTATTATGTCATAATTATTGGTGGTGATTTATTAACGAAGTAAAATAATTTTTCAATTTAACATTATATTATATTATCAAATTAAAAAATAACCAAATAAACAAAAGTCAATAAATTATAGATATGCTCAATGTTTTCAATAAAGAAAAAGAACGGGTGGGCCTCGTTTTGCTGTACAGTTGGGGGTGGAGTGCACCTCGTTTATAGGATAGGTAATTATTACAATGGATTTGTTAAATTTGAATGCAATGATAGATATCATTGTATACAAATAACGACTCTGAACGAAATTAATATGTTTGTCTAAAATGTGTATATAATAGTATAGTATTTTATATTTAAATTGAATTATAATGCAATTTCATAAAAATTTAAATTTAAAACAGTCATAAAATTTTTTTTTTTAAGTCTGGTAGAAATTTTTTTATATATTTCTGAAGGTAAGCATATGGACAACCTAGTGTTAAAATTTTGAACCTTAAGTACAAACAGAAAAAATTTTATGAACTTTCAACCACAAAATAACTTGCAAATTATCGCGATTTTAACATATTTTATACAAATTTGAACTTTATGGGCTTATAAAAAAAATTTGAGTAAAACGATCTCCGATATTTTTTAGTGACAATAGTTTTAACTTATTATAAACCATGTATTAAATTTTCAAGAGTTTTCGGTCAGCCAATTAAATTTTATAGATGTTAAAAAAAAAAAATTTACAAAAATTGAAAATTTAAATTGTCTATAAATAAGTCAAAATATGTCAAAATACTTTGAAAACTTAACCATGTATAGAAAATATCAATGTAAAGATTTGGTGAAAATTTCAAGTTGTTGCGGTTTTTTGTTTTTGAGTTAGAGCATTTAAAAAAATGTAGTTTGTAAAAACGTGATTTTGCGTAAAATTTCCCGTTTTTTCGTAATTTTTTTATTATTTTTTTCGATTTTTTCAAAAAGTATTGAAAAAGTTAGATTTTTGACTTGCCCAAGTACCATCTACATTCATTTTCTTTCCAGAAAAGTTGCTGTTTAAGAAAATCAAAGCATTTTTACTCCCAAAAATCGTTTCCTCAGGCACAAAAAAAAAAAAATAAAAAAAAAAACACACATCATTGTAAAACCAATACATTTCATCACTCCGTTCAGAATCTAAAATGCTGCTCCTAAATTATTATTTTGATCATTTTATAAACTTGTACTTTTTTGAAAAAAATTAATAAAAACGTTACACCTTTTAACACTCAAGGCCTTTTGAAACCATAGAAAAAACCAGAATCATATTGCAACCCATAGTGGAATAATAATAGTTACACGACTGTGAATTTTTAAATGAACATGTTTTAGAAGAATACGCTCTATAGCGCTCAAGGCGATAAGATGTTTAACTTTTCACATAAATCTTGTTTTATATTATCGCATCTTAGTTGCGCGATGGATAAATGTAAAAATCATCGCGTTTTTCAGTGTGCCTAACACGTTTTGTAAAAAATGATTCATGTGAAATGATAAAATTTAACTGCCCGCAGTGCGCCTGGAACAGAAGAAATAAAAAACTATTATAATAGAAACGAATAAAAACACTCGAGTATAAAATTATAATATTTTATTAGTGTTTGAGACACGTGTGAATAATAGTAACGTTTAAACGGTATAAAATACGTATGCGGATGAATGTTTATTCAAAATCATCGAACGTACCAAAATATTACGATCGTTTTAATCGGTATGGAAAGTAGTGCAATAGCCAAGAAGATATGTAATAAGTACCATTATGATCGAGTGCATATTGGCATTGTATGCGCACTTGTGGTAAAACGTTATAAATAACACGTCGTTGCTGCAGGTCAAACGGCACCTTACCTGTTCGTATAAACGTGCTTAGGCATATGAGCATGACGTGTACACGGCGGCAGTTGTACAGCGTTTCCTCGAAACGTCATCGGGTAAAACGCGTGCGCGATTATACTCACTCGTAATGTGTACCCCACGTTTTAGAAAATGTGGCATATTATAATATGTAAATTGCTCGGGATATGTGTAGTTGTATCTTTTGTATATTATGAATATGGGAGCACGATGCGCCCCCGAGTACCGATACACCGTGTTCAATTAAAAGTGATGGATCATACAGCGTGAGTAACGTGGCATCATTGCGGTGTGGCTGCACAAATGCAGTCAATATACCTGCATGATGTAACCGATCAATAATATGTTTCGTCGTTTTAGATCGCAAATCTATCAATAATATATATATATATATATATATATATCAATTATCAATAATATATAATATATAGGTAGTACCTACATCCCCGCGGTGGGAGGGACGGTTATTCGTCTTATTATTATTATTATTATGATTTTATGTATAAACCACACGTGTACTATACATACTTGTTGTTTTTATAGTTATAAATATTCATTATTATAATATAATATAATATTCGCATGACGAGGTAAAATTACACATTTATCGGTGTATGCGTCAGTGTTTTATTAGCCAACCGTGGTCTTCGGAGTGGAAAAATATTGGATAGTTAAATATGTATTATCAAATTGCATTATTATACGAAATTCTGCGATGTAAGTGCGTATTTGTTTATTTATTTACGGTTAAACGCAATAACGATGGATTATTATGGCGCATCGTCCTTCTCTCTCTCTTGTACTTCTCTTTCTAGCTATCCGTCGAATTCGGTTTCGCAAACGAGCTTGAAAGTGTTCGAAACGGTGTTATTACTTATTAACGATGGTTTTATTCGATTTAACTGTCCATAATATTCTTAAACCGAAACTTAAAACGGTCTCCAAGAAGTACTTTTTACATCACCGAAAATGTCAATCGACGTACCGGTGGACTGAGGAACAATTTGATGTATATAGAACATATCAACACCTGCATCGTTCCTATTATAAATATTACTACGGGTGATGACTAATATATTACGAACGTTGATGGTTATAATTTCCCATTGTTATTTAAATTCGTTTCGGTTATGTAAAAGTGGTGCACGGGATACGCGCTGCAGAGAGACAATAATATTATTGTTTCATCGCCATTGTGTGCAGAGCGAACGAAATAATTTAGCGAGACCCTTATTAGGTATATATTTGTAATAGAAAATTAGTCGTTGGTATGGATTTAATTGAAATATTTTTTATGTTCTAGATCGTATACGAATCGTAATGCGAGAATTTGCAGCCGCGGTTCGAGTGTTATTCGTAGTTTTTATAATATGTTTTCACGTGCAGTTGCACAATCATGGTTTTTGTCTTTAGACGTTCGACGTTTTACCGAACCTTGTATACGTGCGTATATTATATATATGCACACCGTTACCGACTGCACAATGATGATGCGTATGCATATATTATTATAATCCAATCGGTCCGTGTTCACGACTGCAGTCGTATTGCACGACGTTCACACTACAGCGGTTTCGGAAACGATTCAGCGAATATTTAATAATCCTTAAGGACCTCAACAGCTGAGGCACGATTCTGCTCCCTAACCGTTTGTTATTAAAATAATCTCAAAACAATAATAATAATAATAATAATAATAATAATAATAATAATAATAATAATAATAACAATAATAATATCTACGTTTACGCGCGCGTGTATTATACACGATGAGTGGGGGTGCGACTGCGTCAGAAAACCAAATCGAGTCTCAATCGTCTGTACAGCAACAATAATCGTGTGCATAAAGGCGTGCGGAATTCAATACTATACGGAATATGAAGCAATATCTAAGACGTTCATAGACGTGGTTTTTTTTTTTTTAAATTTTTATTTCATCTCCTTCTCCTTCTCCTACTCCATGTTCCGTCGAAGAGGCGCGCGCGTCAGTCAAGCGCGGGTGAAAGTGTAATTGTACGTGTACCTATAATATATAGGTATATACACACACATACAAGTGTATGCGTATGAAACGAAAAAATGCACTTAAATATATGCGTGTATTCCGCTGCCGCGGGTGTGTATAGTAATAATAATAATAATAATAATATTAATAATCAAGAGGTCAAGGCTAGGAGAACCACTCGCCGCCTATAGCGCATAATAATAACCTTTCGACGTAATAATGTAATAATTACCTGTAACGTCCATAGCGGACGGTGACCGACGGACCAGTAGGTACACGTATTTGGGTGCCGCGACCAGTAGTCTCCGGATAGATTTAACACGGTTTGTACGTGGCGCCACGGCAGAAATCATACGCGCGCATCACGCGATTGCGACGGCTGTACCGATAGGATATTATAATATTATTACATTATATGCTGAAGAAAACGAGAATTAATATAGGTATTATGCACAATGTCGGAATAATGTTGTGGGCGACCCGCCAATATCAGGAATATTTTCGAAACTGCAAGCGATTTGCATTTATGTGCATCGTGTTGACAAAATATACGAGCGTATTCATAATAGGTAATATTATTAATATATCCATGATTACCATACCCACGGAACAAAACGTTGTGTATAATTCATCGAAATGCGTTGCACTGCACAAGTTGCATTATTGCTATTCTATACGTATATTTATCATTAAATCGTATAATATATGTGCATTTGTGTACGATTATTACTTTATAAAGTTTTCTACTCGTTTATAATTTATTCCGAATTCGAGAGTGAAACCTATATAATATTTAGACCTATACTTTTGACGACATTATTTCCTGTCCGCAATATTTTGTACGAAATATCTCTTGCTCCTGGTAGTTGTTATGGTACTATAGTTAATATGCAACAATGACCTACTCGTAAAATATTTATGTAAGCAATAGATTGTGTTGCATCAAAATCTAAAAAAATGTATATGTAATTGACGAGTTATTGATCATCACATTAGTTTTATTAGTGATGTATTATAATAAACACTTAATACATAATTTAAAACATTTATTTATATATATATATATATATAAACATGGTATGAACTTTACGGAAAAAACCACAAACAGATAGTTACGCTATTACCTAATGTATAACGATTATAAAATTATGAAAATAAATAAAATATTATTATTTGCATAGTACGCGCGATGGTGAGTAGTGAAACGATGACAACGTGTATGTGAAATTGTTTTTAAATTAATAAAATGTTTTCGTTTTTGGTCATTATAGTTATTATAATTTATAAAATTTAAGTAAACACCATCATATTAATAGATTATAAATGTATTATTTAATATTAGTCTTATACTTTTCATCATTATTCATATATCCATTTATAGTGAATACTATATAAGCAGGATCATGTGTGTTCAAGTTTACTTAACAATTGAAGACATTAATAAGACACTCATACTTGATTATAGTTTCCAACACTAAATAATTATACCGAGATTATTTATTTTAAAAACAATTAGAACTGTATACTGTATTTAATATAAATATAAAAGCCGTTTTCGATTATAATTCAATGCATCTACGAACGCAATAATAATATCAAGTATCTTTGACGACAAAAAATGTGGATTTTTCTGAATAAAATATGTAGCTTAATATTTAAATATCGTATGTCATCGTACATTTTTATGATTATCGATAAAATCAAATTATAATTGGTCGTAAATGGCATCTATATAGTTGTATCTATACCCATATAGTTTGGCCAATTGTAGCATTTATTATATATTTTTTTTTATCAAAATTATAAAAACATGCCAGACAGACTACTTTTTACATCAATATTTGTTATTTGTATACCAATTGAAACATCAATGTCAAAACATAAAATGCTTCGTTGGAAAAATAATCCATCTTTCAAGTATGAAAATGAAATACATATTCGAAAACCGGTATTTGAATAGCAGGTTGTATACAGTTTGAAATGAGCAAGACTAATACGACTGTCATATTGTATTTTTTAAAAATTTACTATACGATAAAAAATGACATGAACTAATAATACAAACTTTACAATATTATGATATCGTTTAAATCATTTGTAACAATCGTTTAGAAACTCATTATAAAACTATATTAATGGTAAATTTTCAATTGTTTACACAGTATTAAAAAAAATGTCTTCTTATTAGATATATTATTGTGATTAAAAATACTAAAATGTTTTGTGATAAAAAATGTATTTTATTACAAATATTTTCATTTAATAACAACAAAAATTGCGGATAATTCAAACAGTCAATTAATGATCATTACGCAATGCATTTATTACATAATTCGTGGTTATAAATTGATTTAGATGTACAGATTGCATGTAAGATTCTTACGTTTTCATTTTATGTTTAAAAAACATCGGCAATAAAAATAAATACGAGTATAATATAATCGAATCTATCAGTTTGAGTTGAATAATAGTAATTCATCGTATGTATAAACCAATCAAATTATTATATAATATTGTATACAAGTGTAAAATGATGCACATTAACTAAAAGAAACCGTGTACCGTGTTAGTATGTCACAAGATCGTTAAAAGAAGAAAATAACGATCTAAAATATTTGATAAAATAGTTCACGATGTTATGTAGTAATTGGATTTTTGATCTTGATGTGTATACTGCAGTGTACTGAAATATAATTTTGTTTAAAGTGGTAGATATAATACCTGAACTCATAGGATGTTTTTGTCCTTATTATGCAACCAATACTAAATAGTTTTGGGAAATAATAATATTAGAATATATTATTGTCCTTGATATTTCGATGTACCGATAATGATATAGGTATATATAGGTAACATCGCTAGACAAGTTAGAGGCTATAGAATTATAATGATATGATTTATGAAGAAGGTCTCTTCTAGAAATAGCTATTCATATATTATATACATATATTAAACGTGTATAATATGCACACACGTGAAAACGTTGATACAAGTTCGGATGGATTCAAAGCTGCTGTAACACTTATGTACATTATTTAATTTTATGACAAGCCGATCCGCCGCATCCATAATATATTATTATACGAGAACTATAAATAAAGTTGTGTAAAAACAAAAATACCTAATATAATCGTAACAGTTTTAAGAAATTTATAATATTCGTACACTCCAATCGACTTCAAACCTAAGCAATATTCAATTAATATAATATATTAATATCGCAATTATTTAACATATTCGGATTTCGAGGGTGCGTAGAGATGATGATCAATCGATGTTCATGTATAAATTTTACAAACGATTAATAATATCATTATGTTTGTTAGTTGTCAACCTGCAGACGTGCTGCTGTGGATCAAGAGATGTGAAGGTGTTTGCGGTGTGCACGTATAGAGACGATATGACGTATATTATACTTAAACCTTTATAAATGTATTTTACTGCCGTAAGCTCGGCCGCGCCGCTGCCGCGCGATGGCCTTGGCCGATTTGGATTATGTATTTCGGATATAATCGCACAAGACTTACACGGTCGTGAAAATCTATCGATCCGCATTGTTATAATATTATAATATTATTATCATAAACGGGATGATGCGATGTTCCGAAACCCGATCATTATAATATACCGCGGCGCAACCGTTACAAGGTTACGGATATGCAATTCGAGATGGCATTTGGAATAGATAATCGGTTTTAATCGAGAGAGAAGAATGGATGCTAAAAACATGTGCACATTACTGTATGATATACATGTACCGAGGTATATATTACAATATACTGTACTATAATATAGTATCTAGGTATACATTCTGTGTACAATAAGATATTTTCTTCGCACGAGCGCCGCCAAATCCTCGCACGTACCTGTATAATAATATTATAACCGCATTACCGACGTACACGCGTTTGCGTTAAAAGTCACGAACTAATTGCTCAACATTATAAGACAATTTTTAATTGTTTTTTTTTCCTTCTTCCAATATTATAATATTACGTAGGTTATTCCTCGTTTTTCCCTACTTCTTATCTTTTTCCTTCGAGTTTAATTTGAGTATAATAATAATAGTAATAAAACATAAGCGGGTTACACGAGTATCATGCGCGTACATGGAGGACGAATTGTTCCAGTTGATAGTGTAAATTCCTTTGCAAATGGTTGGTGAAAGGTTTACGCCGCATGCAAGCCTGAAGAACCTTTAAACCCTGACGCATACGTTCGACGATTAAATCAGATAAATCTATTTTATACATATAACAAATAATATTCTTACTATTTTATCACCATACTTATCGTACAAAATAAAATTGTTGTTGGTTTTTTTTAATCTTTTCATTAAATTCAAGACTTATCAACTAGAATTAAATATATTATGAACACAATATGATTTTTGTGGAGTGTAAAAATATGAAAAATCTAATAAATTATTATACATCTAATAAGTATTTGTACTGCACAGATTTGTACAGTTGATATACAACAATTTTAAGTATATACTACATTAAAAGTATACATTTCGATAGGAAAACAATTTTAAACATGTTCTGTACATACACTTACACTTTTACACACATATCTTATTATTATCACCTTGCGTTTACAGTACGTCATGTAGTTATATTATTTATTTTATACTTAATCATAAACCACGTATAATAATACAGTAGATTTCAAAAGAAATAATACAATGTTTACGTCGATAAATAATAAATGTACGAATTTCAGTTGTAATATTTAAAAGAACAACAATAATTTAATAATCCTTAATTACTTAAAAAATGATCAATTACTATACTCGTTCAATTTTAAAACTTTTCAAATAATTATTCTCCGTAATCTAAATAAAATTTTAAAATTACTTAATTCAATAAACTTTCCTTCGATTAAAAAAAATCTATTTAAATGAATAATATTGAAAACTTTTATGTAAACATCTATTTCTAAATGCCTATTAAATAATATTTATTTTTGATGTAAATATTACACTTTGATAAAAATATTATAGAAAATCCTTTGGCACCCAGGGTTTTAACCCCAAATCTAAATTGCATAAGCCTACATGGGTTTTCCAAGTGCAGTGGTGCAAAAACTTTTTAGATCCATGACCGCAATTTATTCATTTCGCAGAGGCCACCACTTATCAACATTCTATAAGAAGTATTCAAGTATATTAGTATATGCCATATGGTACATACATATAATATAATATACGTAATAAATGCTAAATAAGTATTTTAATATTTAATTAGTTTTTATAAACATATATCACGTATTATACCTACGATAATATTTAGAGATTTAAAAATCGGTACAAGTGTAAATGGCATTTATGCGATGTAGCCGATAGAGCCATGGAGGTATATATTAGTTGTTTTAAATTATTCGAAAAAATGTTTTTACAAAGTATTTATATTATAGTGTATTGAAAACTTTTAAAAATATAATAAAAAATAAAATTAACTTTGATGGTTAAAATATAGTTATCTAAATGCTATGTTGGATGTATAATATAAGCTATCATGATAATGTATTTTCATTTTTCATATACCTTGTAGAAAATGTATCAAACTATATGGCCAGCGTTGGTTTAAAATACAGTTTCTAACAATATTTTTCATTGATACAATAATAATAATTGCAATACTTTGGTTATAATTAGACATTATTAATAAAATATTATTCACATATTATAAGTATTTATGTACTATTTGGACGGCTTCAAGGACGATACGGCATATTATTCGGTATGTTGCGTTTTATATAAAGAAAATTAAATTAAATCGACAGAACGTGTGCCGTATTATGTTTAAATATTTGCCAAAGAAAACTCTATAATGTTATACACTCGTGCATAATTAAGAGTGTACAAAATTGTAGTAACAAGGTCGTGCGCACAACACCGCGGAATACATGAGGATGAATAAACTTTATTGTATGCAACCGCTTCCTCGTTTAAAAACTATCATTAGCGAAGAAAAGAAATAATTAATTGGAATACCACTACGGCTAAAATAATACGCATCAACAACACGCGTCATGTGATAACCGAAAATAATGCACGATATATCTTGCCAATAGGCTGTGTACAATTGTCGACAAATAATAATTAGGTATGTGTTTTATACAATAAACTAACGCTGGCCCATGATTTTCTGGTCTCATGACCATACACACATTACGAAATATTTAAAAAAAAATTCAGCAAATAGAAAGAACTATTTTTTAATCTTTTAACAATAACGTTATTAGTAAAACCAAGAAGTGTCCGCAATCATACTGAAGTCTGAATTTAGGCTAATGACGGTATAGGCAATTATTAACTACTCATTACTCGCACTTGACTCACAAATTTTCCCTTATTACCCCCTTCTTTGTCTTTTTATGATTAAATCATTAAAATAAACTCATGAATTGAGATATTACCTAGCTACACATATTATAATCCTACTGATTGTACTCATATAACAATAAGATGTTTAACATTTTATTATTTACAGAAATATTGGTATATCACATTATTATCAACATTTCCCATTTTATGCATTTATTAGTTATACGTGAAATTAAAATTACGACTACTCACATATATTTTATAAGCAGATAACGTTAATTACCGTAGAAAATCGCGTAACAGGTACACTTGTATAATACACGTAATAGACCAAACGGATTATAAGTGATCAGTTACAATATGTTTTCATTTTTGTAACCGAAATCGCGGGAGCGCGTTTGTATTTTCAAAACTATGTAATTTTATGCTAGCCAATTTTTAAACCGCTTGGAGTGGAGGTTAAAAAATTAAAAACATTCCAACGTCGTCGCCGGATAATAATAATAAATGCCATAATAATTATTATTTATTGTGATGATCTCCTGGTGGAGGACGCCGTGAAAAACGTTGGACGGCACATGGTTTTGATGGCATACGCGACGGCGACGAGAAACCCGGATGGGTTCATGGTGTCCTGGTGGCCAATAGACAACCGAACGGAGCGAGTGCACACCGGCGGCGTCCGAGTCCGCGTGACCGTGTACCGTGTCTATTGCCGAGACCAAAACGCTCCGTTCTAGTAACAGGGTCCCATGCGGCGGACGCGAATATGAATCGGATATAATGCTCGCGGCTCGCCACGGTACGATGATCGGCGACGATTCGAACATAATATTTTACAAATCGCGATCTTTTCGTGCAACATTAATGACAATAATAGTTACCAATATTATAATTATTATTGTTATTGTGTCCGATTGTCGAGCCGGGCACATCTTCGAAAAAACGACCGTCTTTGCGACGATTTTGAACTAATTCGATAACAGGATCGCAGCCGCCGACAGTGTTCTGTTTGTGCCGTCATTGCCGTTCGCTGTCGTCGTGCTCAGCACGTCCGATACTTCCGACCGGTGAACGAGATATAGTTATTACCAACTATTATCGTAATACTATGAATGATAAAATAGTACCGTCTATTTTGTGCCTACCGCTTCCACGGGGACAGCCCTTTTCGGCGTTTTCGAAATAATTCTAGTAAAAACATTTATTTATCTCAATGAGAAAAAGCCAAATGGGATACCTTTTTTTTATTTCTTTATTCGAACCGAGGTCCGGACGAGTACTGCGTTAGCATCGTTTATTGATTTTACAACAATTTTACAGCACTTTTACATACGTGACCTTATCCCATTGACCGCGCAGTAATTCCAAGATCGTCGTCGCGCTCATAATGATTGATTCCTTACCTAAACGGCTAAGGCACCCCGGACTCGTTGAAACTAAATCAAATTCATATGTTATACATTTATAATTAGATAAATAGCTATAGTTATTGTAGTTATATATTTATACAAATTATATATATATATATATATTATAATAAATTGCTTAAAAACAAATAAGTCCATTCAATTTTCTGCGATTGAAATGGGTTAGGTTAAATTAACAATTTGAAACTTTTACCCATAGGCGCAACTAGAGCTTTTATTTTAGGGGGGCTAAAAATATTAAGACCATCCAGACCCGTGGGAGCTACGCCCCCACACCACCTATTCCCCCACAATACACATTAATGATACATATACACAAATTCAACTCAATAATATTGATAATTTAATTTTATTAATAATTTAATAATAATAAATTTTTCTGTCTTTAGTACAATACACTTCTAAAATATCTTCATCATTTAACGAGTTAACAACATCTCTCTCGATATTCAATACTGCTAAATTTGTGAAACGGTCTTGTAGCAATGTAGCACTGGTTCGTAACCAATTTTTGATACGTCTCATAGAAGAAAATGATCATTTGCAAGTTTCTGAGCTTATGGTAATACTTATTACTACTTGTAACAACTAATAAAGATATGGATAAACATCTTTTTTGATAAATTTGCTAATATCATTAATATCAAAATCAGGTTTGATAGTAATCATGCAGTTTCTTGCTACAGTCATTATTTTTTTTCTATTAAAACTTTATTAGCTATACACATTTTTGATACAACAGATCCTGATTTCTTACTGGACACATATTCAGACAATCTTGTAGTACTCTGCACATGTATTTTAGTACCAGTATGAGACATTAATTTTGATGATAATTGTAAATTAATTTAATTGAAAAAATAAAACAATTGTAGTAGACGTTACATAATAACCGAGTAATAAGTATAAGAATAGTAATTAAAGAACTTGCTTTTTTCCATTTATTAAACACAGTTTTGATAAATGTATCTTCATTATAACCAAAATTATTTGCAAACATGCGGCAAGCGTAACAAAATACAGAATTTTTCTAGATACTTTACTCTAACCATTCAAATTTAGCATAATAAGAAGTTGAAAATGCAGGATTTTGTGAACCAAATTTTGATTTTAGATATTCCTAGGCAAAGCAAGCCATTATAAACGATATTAAAATTCAATACACCAATGATACATGGCCATTAATCATTTCTCATTGCAGCACTGTTATAACTTAATACTTATAAGTTAATAGTTGTTTTATCACAAACATTTTAAAATAAAACCTATTGATTCTACGTATTGTGTACACGGTACATTTTTATAGGTAATAAACTCAATTTAATAAACACATTTGATGTTTCCTTTGACCATTGAATTTGAAAATAACTTAGAAAAACAATTTTTGATAATTTTCAATTTTACCAGTCAATAAATTATTATTTAGGTA